>CM037036.1:30032744-30116255 GCA_020882235.1 Schizaphis graminum
TCGTTCACTCATCATGCGATTGGAAAGTAATTCAGAGTGAATTTTCATTAAAATAGTTTGAATTCCTTCTAATATAAAAACAACCAACTATATTATATATAAATTTGAATAATAAAATGGGTTTAAATTAATAAAATAAGTTGAGTGCAAAATGATCACCATAAGTATACTGTATAGTGTATACCAATAAGTATACTATACGTCTATACCTATTACCTATACATTAATTTGGTAAACTTTCTCTATAAATGTATAAATAAATATAGATATAGTAATATTATTATGAATATATATTTGGTAATATTTATATAGCCCACCCCCGTAATTTTATTTATAACTCGAAAACCAAGGTCATACAAATGGAGACAATGGTCATACAAATGCATACAAATGGCGTACTAAAGGGTGTATATGAAAAACCTGCAATTTTACATATGGGGTGGGCTGGTGAGACGTACGTGATATTGAATTCTGGAAAGCTACAGAATTAAGATTTTTTTTATTATATTCTGGTCCTATTGTTTTGAAAGGCAAACTTAAAAAAGCCCAATATCATCATTATTTATTACTAGTTTTTGCCATTAGGATTTTATTATGCACCGAAACTTGTTATACATTAAATGATAATACAGAATTTCTATTAAAAAAATTTGTTAAGGAATATCCTATGTTGTATGGTGAACATTATATATCATATACCTAATGTACACAGTTTAATCCATCTTCCTAAGTTTGTAAAAACTCATGGGCCGTTGGATAGTTTAGTTGTTTTCGGTATGAAAATTATTTGCAAAAAATAAAAAATAGTTTAAAATCAACTAAATATCCTCTTCAAGAAACTCACAACAGATTAATAGAAAAACAAAAGTTAGTTATCCCAGCAATATGAGACTCCTAAAATGTACACCACGTTCAATGAAACAGAGCATAATATAAATTCCCCATTTTATTGTATAAATGATAAACTCTTTGAAAAAATAATTTGTAATTATACCAGATTAACTATAGATATATCTAAAGAAAAAAATAATTATTTGTTATTAAAGGATAACTCTTTAGTTGTTGTTCATAAAATTATTGAAAAAAATTTAAATCAGAACATACATTTACTTGTAAGAAAGTTTTTAAATTTTAAAGAGTTTATTGCAAAACTATTTTCATCCATAGATGTAGGCATTTATATAATAAATATAAATGATCTATCTAATTATTACTTAATTAATATTTCAGATGTTAAATATAAAATGTTCTGTGTCCAATTGTGTGGTAATTCATCAATTGTTGTTACATTGTGCCACAATGCACAATTTTAATAAATTACTTTATATTTAGGTAGGTATGTATATTTTTATGTTTTTTTTTTTAAATTTACTATCTACAGTTTTTGTTATATTGTTCAAAATTAAATATATTATTAAAATGTATACTTGTTTATTATACAGTTAATTTTGGAATATTTATAATTTTATTTGTTTTTATGATTACATTTTATATATTAAATGCTACAGTGTATAATTTTTATACTATTTTGTTTGATTATTTATAACTATAATACCTATTATGTATTATTTATTTTTATTGTTTTTTTTTTTAATTTACTACAGTTTTTTTATTATATTGTTCAAAATTAAATATATTATTAAAATGTATACTTGTTTATTATACAGTTCATTTTAGAATATTTATAATTTAATTTGTTATTATGTCTACATTTTATGCTAAAATGTATAATTTTTATACTATTTGAGTATTTATAACTCTAATACCTACTTATGTATCATTTTTTATATTGTTTTATTAAACTGATTACAATAAACAAAGATTTTTCAATAAATATTGCTTTATAAGTACTTAGCTAATATATCTTATATAAATATTAATTTTATAGTTAGTATGGGTGTCTTTAAGTGATGATTTATTCTGGAGCAGGTACCAAAAATATATTTACAAAAGTGCTTAAAAGATTAGGGGAATTAAGTATTTGCAATTATTATTGTAATAGAGTATAGACAATAGTATATATTCTTGGGTGAAATTATATTTATTTATGAATATATATCATAATTCATAGGGAGGCTGGAGGAAGAGAAATCCTAACCGAATGTACATTTAAAGTTACAAGGAAACATAACGAGAACATATTATTTAAAACCATTATTTGACAATACCTAAAAACGTCCCAGGAATAGTTTTTAGAAAAACATTACTGTAATGTTTCTAAAACACTATTCACGTAATATATATCAGATAACAGTTACATAATTTTTTATTCAATGTTACAAGCAACACGGCATAAGGCGTTTCTGTGATGTTTTTGTAACTTCTACGTAAGTTCCATAGGAACGTTTCAATATTTTTTGGGAACGTATTTTTTATATAATTGGAACATTATATTGCACAGTGGGCTATTATTGAGTTATATTGAGTTATTAGAAGGCAAAGTGGTTAGACCTTATATTTGTGAATTTATAAAAGACAGTGAAGTCTTAAGTTTTTATTGAGTTATATTGAGAAATAATTGTGAATTTTTATTAGGCAGAGAGTCCTATTTTGTGTTGAATAAATAATTGAAAAAATAATTGAGAATTTTAATTAGGCAGAAATAAGCCCTATTGTGTTGAATAAATAATTGAGGAAAATAATTGTGAATTTTTAGGCAAGAAATAAGACCTATAGTGTTGATTAAAAATAATTGTGAATTTTAGAGGCAAAGGCCTAGTATTGAAAAATATATGAGAATAATTTTGGAAGAAAAACGATAATAATTAAGTTAGAAAAAAAAATAATATAAAAAAGCGGGTAAGTGAGTATCGCTCTGCTGCACATTAGGGGGCGGGATGGACCTCAGACTAGGGAAGGTTAAATTTGAATGCAATGATAGGTATCATTGTATACGAAAAACGATTCTGAACGGAGATGATTGACAAATTCAAACATTTAAGTAAAAATTTTTCAAGATAAAGTAAAAGGAAGTAGTCAAGTAATTTTTTAAAAATAACAAAAATCGAAAATTATTTATTAGTTAAAAGTTATTTTACACGTGTATTTTTGATTTCAAATTAAAATTAAAACTTTAAACACACGTAAAATTTTTTAAATTGAACAATCCTCAAACTTTTTTATAATTATTCTAAGCTTAACTTATGGACAGCATAGTATTAAATTTTCAATTCTTAGCTTTTGATAGAAAAATATTTATAAATTTTTAACTACCAAATAGTGAAAAATATTCATGATTTTGACGAATTTTTGTCAATATTTGAACTTCAAATGCTAATAAAAAAAATTGTGCCAATGTATTTTTATAATTTTTGAATGAGAGTTAGAACAAATTATGTGGACCCTTCAATTAAATTTTCAAGTAATTTGTCCCACCTAAATTTTTTTTATCAACATTTATAAAAAAAAAATAAAAACAATTTGAAAATTTCAATTGTCTATAAATAGCTCAAAAAAAGTCAAAATGTTTTGAAAATCAAATCACGTAAAGCAAATGTCAATCTAAATAACTGGTAAAATTTTCAAGTATTTACGACTTATACTATTTGAATAACAACAAATATCAAAAATCGTTTGAGGCTAAACCGTTATTTAACGCGGTTTTGTAAAAATTTAAATTTCAAACACTCATAAAAATTTTTGTCTGAATCCGGTAGAGTTTTTTTTACAGATAATTGAAGAAAAATTTATGGAGAACCTTGTATCAAATTTTCAAAACTTAGTTATAAAAGTAAAAATTTTACGAATTTTCAACCACAAAATTACTTGCCAATTTTTGCAATTTTGACATATTTCGTATAAATTCGAACTTTAAGCACTTATAAAAAAAAATTGTGACTAACGATTTCGGATTTTTTTTTATCACTTTAAGAACAACTTATAAGAAACCTTGTATTAAATTTTCAAGATTTTCTGGCCGGCCAAAAAATTTTTATCGTTATTTAAAAAAAAAATACTAAAAAAAATTAAAAATTTCAATTGTCTATAAATAGCTCAAAAAAAGTCAAAATTCTTTGAAAATTTACCTATGTATGGAGAACGCTAATATAAACATTTGGTGAAAGTTTCAAGTATTTTCATCTATTAGTTTTTGAGTTATAGCAAAATAAAAAATTCGATTTTGTCGAAAACTGGTTTTGCGTAAAAAATCCCGTTTTTCCGTCATTTTTTTTATGTTTTTCCCGACTCATTTAATAAATATTGAAAAATTTTAACTTTTGACCCCCCAAAGTACCAACTAGATTCGATTTCCTTTTCAAAGAGGGGCTGAAGTCCAAAATCGAAGCATTTTTACTGCTCCAAATGTTGTCGTCAGACACAAAAATAAAAATAAAAAAAAAAACACACATCATTGTAAAATCAATACATTCATCACTCCGTTCAGAATCTAAAAAAAATAGAATATTATTAAGTTAGCAATTAATATAATTTAGTAAAAAAAAAAATAAAAATAAAAAAATATTATATATTAATTTAGCCGTAATTTATTTTTAAGGATTAAATAAGTTAATTTTATTTAAGTATATGAGTAGAATAGACAATTTGTTTTACGAATAGTTATTTTTTCGATGATTAATGAGTAATATAAAAATAAATTTATGAATAGTGATACGGAAGGTAGTATAACTGACGAATTAAACGATAGATTATCGGAGGAAAAAACTAATAGTGAAACTAAAGAAAAAGGAATTCAAGTGGAATTAAATATAAATAAATCTGATAAAAATATAACAGATAGTGAATATATAAATATTTAAGTGAAATAGTAGAGAAAAGTTTATTAGATACAAGTATTAAATTTACTTCGATTAACGAAATCGAACAACAAAATAATATTAATAATAATGCAACGCTGATAACTTGCACTTACTGTAATAAAATAGGACATGACAGTGTTAGTTGTGATAGTAGGCAAAGAAATGAGCGTAATAAAACTAATCAGCCGGGAAACGGGCAGGCATCGAACGGCGCCGGCGTCCGTTCGATCAGCCAAATAGTAGCCACACCGGAGGAGCAAATGTACAACGTTGCTTCAACATCGTCTCAGTAATACACGATAATCATATTTCATTTCAATCACCTAATTTTAATACAGAAAATATTAGTCTTCTTTTATATACCGATAGCGAAATAAATTTAATAAAAATAGATAAATTAACTGGCGAAACTTTAGTAAACGAAAAGGAAAAAATATTTTTAAAAGGCATAAATGAAAAAATAGTATCTACTATTGGTAAAATTCCAATAATATTAATATTAAATAAAAATGAAATAAAAACCGATTTTCATGTAGTGAATAAAGAATTCCCAATACCGAAAGACGGAATTCTAGGTCACCACTTCCTGTTGCAAAATAACGCAGTAATAGATATCGCAAATAATATATTGTAATAACGCAAAAATAAAAAAAGAAATAAGTAATAAAAATAATGTAGATTATGTAATATGTAAATTTGCGCGATTACCTTCCTCCTGATCGTCGGAGGGCTCTCGAGGTCGTGATTCGAGAATATGATCAAATACACTATAGTGATTAAATGTAGAGAAGCAGAACTTACACAAATTAATGCAAATAAATAATACTCATGCACCTTACCTTATTCGCTGACCTGTAGTTATCTTAGTAATATTAAGGAATATTAAACACACGGAACCAAGTAAAGAAAGAACAACACTGAATTGCTTTGTTGGATGAAAACGGTCCAATTGTCGCTCGCAGTCTCCGGTGTGGTGGTTGTGTATAATTCCTGCACTCTTAAGAGATGATACTAAATACTGGTGCGCCTGCACTCAGGAGAGAGACGTTACTCGAAAGGGCGGTATGTCAACACTGATGAGAGAAGACGACGTGGTCAAGCCGGCCAGTGTCGCAGGCGGCTCCATCAAAGGCCTCCGCGTCCTTAGAGAAATCGGCTTTCTCCCCGACGACGGAGAGCCTCATTGGACCATCCCTTGTCTTTGGCGGCACACGAAATAGATCACACGCTCTGCGACATATTGTCACAATAACGTGTGAGTCCCTACGTGACCAAACAATGTGAATCGTTTCTTTCATCAGTGATCAATAGGGATTAATATTAAGTGCTATCTGCGTGCGACAATTTTACCGTTATTTATTTAAAAAATAATAAACTGTACAAAAAATTATGATATGTGAGCATATCATTACATCCACCCTACGCTTTTTTGTGTTGAGCCCTCACAACACCACTCACGAGTGAGTGTCAGCGTGATACAATAATTGAGATGTTAGAGAAGAGAGAAAAAGTTCAAAGTTCAAAGTTTAAAGTTCAAAAATTTGAATATAATATTAACGGGTAATGGTTCCCTCCTTTTTTATACAACATTTAAGGGTCTAAGATACTACGGAATCGAGCATTTACATATAATATTGAAATAGTATGGCTGCAGGACTAGGACTTGAGTTTTTTTTTTTTTTTTTTTTTTTTTTTTTTATTTTTTTTTTTTAAATTTTAATTTCTTAACTATTGGATTGTAATGATATTGCTTTACATTTTTATTAAGTTTTTTACATTGTTGTGTATGTTTACATATTGTGATTTATTTTTTATCTTGCTTAACATGATATTAACTTATTGGCTAAAGCTATATTTGTCTTAAAATTAATTTGTTCTAAATAGCCTTATACTTTATATCTATAATTTTCTTTCTTAGTACCTATGGTTAATTTTATGATTATAGAAATCCTAATTTTTTTGTATTTAATTAGTTTATTTGTTTATTTTAGTATTATTTTAGTATTATTCAGATTTAATGTATTAATATGAATATCCCTTTTTTTTTTATATACTTATATTTACTTAACTTAAGTTATTTTTACACATTTTTTTTTTATATATATATATGCGATAATGCATAAACATTTATTATTTGAGCTTATATTAACTTAAAAATTAGATGGTTTTTGACATTTTTTTTTTTTTATATATAATTCATTAATGCATAAACATTTGTGGTTTTAACTTATATTAAATTTGGTAAATTTTACATTATTTTTTTTTTTTTTTTTTTATTGCATTAATGTATAAACATTTATTATTCGAACTTATATTAACTTAAATTTGGTAAATTTTACATTATTATTATTATTTTTTTTTTTTATTCCATTAATGTATAAACATTTATTATTCGAACTTATATTAACTTAAATTTGGTAAATTTTACATTATTATTATTTTTTTTTTTTATATATATAGCATTAAAGTATAAACATTTATTATTTGAACTTAAATTAACTTAAAAATTAGGTGGTTTTTTACATTTTTTTTTTTTTTTTTTTTGGTGCATTAATGCATAAACATTTGTGGTTTTAACTTATACCAACTTAAATTTGATAAATTTTACATTATTTTTTTTTTTTATATTGCATTAATGTATAAACATTTATTATTTAACTTATATTAACTAAGATTAGGTGGTTTTTTTTTTTTTTTTTTATTTTTTTTTTTTTATACTGAGAGTCTTCTGTGGTATGGAATTAGTGGGGCTTCAGTTTTTTTAATTTGTGTTTCTGTTCCTATTAATTCATAATCGGAATTTTTAGAGTTGTATTGTTTTTTATGTTTATTGTGCATTAAATGGTGAGTTATATTTGAGAATAACCCACCGATCAATTTGATGCTCCACCCAAATGTGTTGTATAATAGTGTTACATTCAGTCCTGTGTTTATGAAAGTTATGATCATTTTACCTATAATAATTAAACCTAGTGCACCTGACATTATATTCCCGAAACTTGTGAACCAGCCCCACATGTTATATATTTCCTGATGGACTAATTTGCTTAAGGTTTGTTCATCGATTAAATTTTTTACATTAATGCCCTGATCTATTACATTATGACCTAATGTTTGCCTAATTAGATTTTTTTGCACTGTCTCAGATTCCTGAGGAAACATTAAATGGTTTTGGAGTGCCTTCATAATATCGGGTGTATATATACCAGCCGTCATGAAATTTTCTGAACTTTCGTAAGACCAGGTTAGGGTGGTGTCTGGTTTTAATGTTCGCGGGTTATTCACCTTATGTGGTTGTGGTGTGAGTGAGAACCATTTTCCATTTTTTTGAAATGCGGAGGGTAAATATTCATTACAATCTATTTGAGTGCCATAAGTTTGTAATATATGAGTTTTTGGTGTCATGAAAAGTGTCTTGTTATTATATGAATATTAACGATTAAAAACGATATTAAACGCGAATTAAATAAAATATGTTTTACATTAAAACCACGAACGGAAACAGTGGTATCTATACCAATAGCCGATCCTAATATGGAAAATAAAAATATTTTAATACACAAACAAGAATTAATACAGGACGTCTATTGCAGTTAGTTATATCACAGTTATAAGTATATTAAATATTTCGGAATCACCACAAAACATTTTCGAAGACGAATTAAATAAAATTTTATACGAAGATAACGTAGAATATAAGTTACACGAAATAAAAATGATTAACGATAATAACGACCGCGTAAATAAAATTAAAAATTTAATACGAAGTGACCATTTAAATAAGGAGGAACGAGATACGATATTAGAAATATTCGAACACTTTTCGGACGTTTTTCATTTGGAAAATGACTATTTAACATTTACAAACACGGCAGAACATATAATAAGATTACCGGCTAATCAGCCACCGATTTATAAAAGACCATATAGGTTACCACAAGCTCAACAAAAAGAGATTGAGGAACAATTAAATAAAATGGAAAAAGACGATATAATAGAACGTTCAATGTCACCTTTTAATGCACCGTTACTTTTAGCAAAGAAAAAATCAGATTCGTCTGGTAAAGATAAATTTCGGATAGTAATAGATTTTAGAGCGCTTAATCAAGTAACATTAAACGAATTTCACCCGTTACCAAATATTACGGAAATATTAGACCAGTTAGGATAATGTCAACTTTTTACTATTTTGGATTTAGCAAGCGGATTTTATCAAATACCTTTAGCAAAAGAGTCTCGGGAGTTAACAGCATTTTCGACCGGTCAAGGTCATTATAATTTTAAGCGTATGACTATGGGGATGAAAACAAGTCCCGCGACTTTCCAAAGACTTATGAAAAACGTACTTTCAGGGATTATAGGCATTAAATGTTTAGTATACCTGGATGACATAATAATATACGCGAAAAATTTAGCAGATCATAATAGTAAATTGATAGACGTATTCGAACGCCTACGGACGCATAATCTAAAAATACAACCGGATAAATGCGAATTTTTAAAACGCGAATGTTTGTACTTAGGTCATATAATTTCAGAACATGGAATTAAACCGGATCCGAAAAAGATAACATCAGTATTAGAATTTCCGACACCAAAGAACGTTAAACAAATAAAATCATTTTTAGGCTTATCGGGATATTACAGAAAATTTATAAAATCATATAGTTTATTAGCTAAACCGATGACACACTTATTAAGAAAAGATGTAAAATTTGATTGGGTCGAAAACTGTCAAGCAGCTTTCGATAAATTGAAAAACGCACTTTGTTCAGAACCGATTTTACAATATCCAGATTTTACAAAAGAATTTATACTTACAACCGATGCGAGTGGTAAAGCTTTAGGAGCTATATTATCGCAAGGTAAAATAGGTAGCGATTTACCAATAGCTTATGCATCTAGAACTTTAAATAAAAGTGAAATGAACTATTCAACAACTGAATTAGAATGTTTAGCAATAGTATTTGGGGTTAAACAATTTAGACCTTATCTTTATGGTAGAAAATTCGTAATATTAACAGATCATAGACCGTTATCTTGGCTATTTAATTTATAAGATCCTTTATCTAAATTAGCGAGATGGCGCATACAACTCGAAGAGTATGATTACGAAATTATAAATATAAATATTTAAGTAAATTAAGAAATAATAGAAATAAATAAATAAGTAAATGATTATAAAAACTATATAAACTAAATAAGATGCAAATTAATATAATTAAATTATATAAAATATAAAATATATGTAGTGTATAATTAAAAAGCGGGTAAGTGGGTATCGCTCTGCTGTATATTAGGGGGTGGGGTGGACCTCAGACTATGGAAGGTTAAATTTGAATGCAATGATAAGTATCATTGTATACGAAAAACGATTCTGAACGAAAATGATTTGTCAGTTTAGGATATATTATATTTAAATATTGTCAAATATTCTATTTTGAAACAAATAGTATAGTTTTTATATTATGTTACTATGGTTACTATGGCCAACATTCGCATTATGAGCGTATGAAATTTAATTTAAATTTTGACATATTTCGTATAAATTCGAACTTTAAACACTTATAAAAAAAAATTGTGACTAACGATTTCGGATTTTTTTTTATCACTTTAAGAACAACTTATAAGAAACCTTGTATTAAATTTTCAAGATTTTCTGGCCACCCATAAAATTTTTATCGGTATTTGAAGAAAAAAAAACTTAGAAAAGTCGAAAATTTCAATTGTCTATTAGTAGCTTAAAAATGGTCAAAATATTTTGAAAATTTAACTGTAAAGAGATAACCATAATATAAACATTTGGTGAAAATTTCAAGTATTTACAATAATTCGTTTTTGAGTTACAGCAAAATCAAAAAATCGATTTTGTCGAAAAGTGGTTTTTCCGTAAAATTTCCATTTTTCTGTCATTTTTTTTTTGTTTTTCTCGATTTTTTTGAAAACTATTTGAAAACTTTAATTTTGACCCCCCTAAAGTACCAACTAGATTCAATTCCTTATTCAAAGAGGGGCTGAAGTCAAAAATCGGAGCATTATTACTGCTCCAAATGTTGGAGTCAGACACAAAAAAAAAAAAAAAAAAAAACACACATCATAGTAAATGCAATAAATTCATCACTTCGTTCAGAATCTAAAATATGTTAAAATGATATATATAGATATTTGGTAGATATATGATAAGATAAATATTTTATTTTTAGAAATAAAACAAAACAAGAAAAATTTCTGACTGAATTGGGAATTGCAATCGATCATGAAAAACACTGTTTTAAGAGACTAAGAATGTACGAATCGCCTAAATGTCTAGATATACACGTAAAAACAGCAAATGAAAAATTAGAGGAACCATATTCCGAATTAGAATTAAAACAAATAGCTAAAAACATGACGGATTATATGCACGATATGGCAGGGGGCACGGAGTCTTTAAATTACGCTTTCTGTAAAACTTTGGACGATTGGTTAAACTATATACCAGAAGCCGACGAGATAATGAAACATAAGAGAATGTGTACTTACGCGCCTATAAAAATCAAAAAGAATACAATATAATAAACTCAGATTTTTTTTCTCTTTCTATAATATAATTAAGTTATAAATAATAAGCAATAATATTATAGGTTAATTATGATAATGGTAACAAAAAACTTTGCAATTGAAAATGATGATTATGATGACACTATAGAAAACTACGAAGATTGGACTAAAACTCAGCCACCCGAACTTATTGCAATAAAAACGGATACCAAGGATACCAAGGAAATCGAAGAATCAACAACACACAATTTAGAATATAATAATACAATTAACATTTTAAAAAACCAACGTAATAAAAGAACAAAACCTAATAATAATACAACAGATCTTATTACACACAATAATACGACAACACAACCAAGAGTAGTTACAACAAACAATTCGAGCAATAGCAACAACACCGTTACACATCCAAGTCATACATTAAAACAAAACAACACGACTATAATAAATAAATTAAATGTTAGCAAAGTTATAAATAACAACACAATTAATAGCACAGAAATAAATAATACAACTAAATTCATAGATGAATCGGAAAGCGTTCAAAATAAAATTAGGTACGACAATTTTATTGTTATATCCATAGGTGTATTATTAATAATCAGCATGTTGTCAATAATATATGCGTGCCGATATAACTATATGAGACAATTTCGTTATACGAATGTAGAGGAACAAATACAATCCGAACGGTATGAGATGTCAGAAACCACTTTATAAAGACCAATAAAATAGAATAATATAGATACTTAGTTAAATAAAGTATAAGAGAATAAAGAATGTACATTAATAATAAAAAAAAAATATAAAAAAAAAAGGGAAATAAAATATAAGAGAGAGAAGTAATATATACATTACATCAATAAAAAATAAACATGTTATAAAATATGTAGGAGTTAGCTAATGTAAACATTTTAAGTAAGCGACTTATAAACATTATAGGGAAGGAAGAATGGACATTATTTATGTCAACCAACCGGGTTCGCAGAGGTTCAAGGTACCGCTAATAACAGGTGTAAATATAAATGATATCCCGGATTTCGAAATACAAACGGTTGCACTGGGGGAAGGACGCCAGGTGAACCTTAAGCTAAATAAGAATGGTGAATTGATCGGTGAAAATTTAATGGATAGAAACAACGATCCACGGTTTATCAGGGCGGATCCTCCTTCCGCAGTAATTGATCAACATATTTGCTGGTACGAAGGGTACGAGCATGATGACGGAGTAAATCGGCCAGGGGGAATAGAATCAGATTACGCCTGTATTCTAAATACGCTTTTAATTGAACTCAGAGAGGGACAATTGTCGCGAACACCTATTCCATACTTTCCGTACATCGGTCCACCGGTTGAGGTCATCGAAGACAATCAGCCGGAAGTTCTTGTGGAATTTGAGGAATGGCCAATTCGCCATGAGTTATTATGTGTTTCACTACCACATTTCGGAGAGGGTGGATTTAATGAAAGCAGAAGGTTGGACTTTCTTATAAATTTGGGTCGTAAAATAAAACACCAACGTCATAGTTGCTTTTCGGGGGAGTGGGCAGAAATACCCTACTGTTATTATGAACATATTAGATCGGCACTTGACACCATGCGAGTACCGTTAAGGCGAGCAGAGCGCACCAACACAATGGAGTATCTAAGAGGAATTATGACAACATTAGTGGGCAATTTCCACAAATATAACGAACCATTGAGTTGGACGTTGAAAAAAGCCATAAAAGACGATATGGAGTATTTGATTACTATTGATGATTTTAATCATTGGGAATTTTAACCACGAATTGATCACTTGTATACTATTAAATTGTACATTAATATTAACTTTATTTATATGATAATTAGATTATAAGTTATTGATAGAGTATTTTAATAGAGTAATTTAATAAAGTATGATATTTTAACATAAAAATATAGTACATTCATTATTTAAACAATTGATTGGTAACACCAATATTATCTAATACACGTATTATGATATAGGTTATTTTTAATAACAACTGTTCAAGGACAACTACCATACTCTATCGAAGAATTTAAAACCGAGACAAGCATATTTTATGAAAATCAAGGAGATATCAGAATAATAGGAGCTCAATGGGAGCTAATAACTTATGTACCTTTAACAAATTACGATGATAGATATAAGTAGGGTTCTAAAATTTCATGAAATTTATTTTTGTGAAATATTTCATTTTAATGAAAAATTAAATAAAATATTTTTTTTTTAAATTGTAGTAAGAAATACAGTTAATTTTTACTTAGTAAGGTAGATATTTATTGCCTTTGTGTATAAGTATAATATACCTATATGGCTATACAATATGAATCTTAATGTATACATATAACATATAAGATATAAAATATTAAAAAATATATACATTTATTATAATGTAATGTATATGAATATATTGATATAATGATTATGATATATCAATATCAGTATATCACTTAAAGTATTGTTTTTTGAGTTCAAATAAAAAACAAATTCATGAAATATAATAATTGGTATTATATTTATAAATTATAAATAATAAATAATAATTATAAAACTTTAAAAATATTAACAAAAATAAACCTCTCTTTGGCAACTGTGTATGATTTATTTTAAAAATTAAAATAATAAATATAAAATTAAAATAAAACCTATAGTATATTGTATATTAGATATAAATCAAAATATATAATAAAATAGGTATAAAACTAAAAGTTAATATTTTTGAGATTTAAAATTTTATTTTTAATTCGGACGATACCTCATTAAAAAAAACTATCTATACCAGATCTTGATCCTTCATCATTTGAATCAATTGAATCTGTTTCTATTTCCAAATAACTAATTGAGTTTTTTTCTTGTAATTCTGCTAATTCATAATCAAAATTTTCTACATCTGGAGTTGGATCATTTATAAGTAAATCATTTATTTTGTCTGGTTTTTCATACTTTAATAGTTTTAAAACCTATAAACAGTTCAAAATAACAGTATTTGTAATTTATTGAAATAATACAAACAAATAAGTGTTAAAATGATTATTATTTATTATATTTTATAATGCTTATAAATTATAATATATTACCTGCAGATTATGTTTTATAAAAACTAGTTTGCTTGCTCTTTCATTGGTAAGTCGATTTCTTTTAAGAGAATGAACATCTTTGTATGAACTAAATGTTCTTTCTACGGCAGCCGAAGTGGCAGGTAATGACAAAATTTTTATTGCTATCTTTGAAAGTTCCATTTCTGAACAAAATGCATTCCACCAGTTTAATCCATTAGTATCATTTATCGCTGCCCACAAATATTCTTTACATAAAGGTCCAGTTTTATTTTTAAAATGACATAAATCAGCTATAACTTGTTTAGCATCAATATCTAAATTGTCCAACTTCTTAGATAGTTGATAAATAAACTCAACTGCATCACTATGTTCTTCGGTATTTAAGCATTTGCCTAAATATTTTGGATCAAGTAAATGAGCTGCATTATGTATGTTTGAAATACAAAATTCTTTTCTGATTTTTAGTGCTTTCATAATGTTTTTTTCTTCAGTTTTGAAATATTTACATTTTTGTATAGTGTTTTTAAAAGATGTTTCAAGTTCTTTAAATATAAATGGTACACTACTTAATTTAGGAACATCACTTTAAATTATTTTTATCCATTTAGCAAGTGGGTTTACAACTTGATGAAAATAGTAAATTTTATCCCAAAAATTTGCACTACTGATTAATTTCTTGACTTCTGGTTTTAAATCTTTTTCAATAGCCTCATTAATACTCATTGACCTGATTATTTGTTTATTTACTAGTAATGAATCTAAAAAAACAACTACTGAAGCCCACCTTGTAACAACAGGCAACGTAAGGGCAGTAGAGTTTTTATTATTTTTTCTTTCTTGGAGAAACAATGCATTCGTAATATGTCCTCTTCTAATATTATTTACAACAGATTTCCCTTCATTTATGACATCATTAAATAATTTTAAATTCATCATATCATTTACCAATAAATTTAGCCCATGTGCGACACACCCATAAGCCGTTATATGAGGATATTTCTCATTAACCAAATGCCAAGCTTTTTTCATATTTTTGGCATTATCCGTAACAATTCCAAACACTTTAGTTTGTCCAATTTCTTCAATGACACTTATTATTTCTTCAGCCATTTTCTCTCCTGTGTGACGATCAGTACCAGTTGAAATTGATTTAAAAAATACAGGATTTGGAGTTGTTACAACAAAATTTACAATACTCTCGTTTCGCAAATTTGTCCATCCATCACACATTACACCAAGCACTTTGGCACTCAAAATATTATTATCAGTACATTCTTTTACTCTTTTATACTCATCATCAAGCAATCTATTAGAAATTATATAAGTTGAAGGTGGGCAATAAGCAGGTCGAATTTTTTTAAAAAACTCTTTCCAATATACATTTTCTACCAAATTTAATGGTGATGATGATGCATAAATTGAACGAGCCAAGAGTATGTCAATATTTTTTTGTTCATTTTGATTAATTTTGTCACAAAAATTTAAAATTTTATTAGATATTGACTCATTTTTTTTAATATTTGTACAATAATTACTATGTGTAGAACTACTTTCAGTAGTAAGTGAATCAACTAATGCATTTTTACTTGATTCAATGACTTTATCGAAGTTTGTTGTTGTATTTGGTGTAGAAGTAGTTAAATGCTCTTGGTTTTCATCGAAAAATGGTCTTATAAAAATATCAAATGGTGGGGTTGACATTGATGATGACTTATTTGAAATTGACAATAATGGACAATCTTCAACAACTTCATCATTATAATCAACATCAGCACTATTCAAATTGTTTGCTATAAAATAAAAAATATAGCTATACAAGCATTAATTAGGTAAATACTTTTAAATTTTAAACATAATAAATAATAACTAATAAGTAATAATTGATAAGGTATATATTAGATTGACAAATATGATAGATTATTTTATCTTAAAAATAAAAGTTTAATATAACAGATTTAATTAAATATGTTGGTTACCTATATAAAATTATTTAATAATATCAAACTAAATATGAATAGGTACCTACTTTTTCTGAATGTTTTAACTTTTACTTTTTAATAGAATAGCAGCATATAAGTTCAATATATTTAATGGGTGCAATTTAGAGTATTACTGAAGTACAATTTTTCAATTGTATGATTAGTTTATAATTTAATTTAACTTATATTCTATTACTTAAAAATAAAATATTTTAAGTGCAGATAAATGTATAAGGAATTACTTTTGAATTTTGATTTTTTGAATATAAAACATAATAATTAATAATTAATAATTTATTATAAGTATATTAAATTGATTACTAACATGTTACATGACATAATATTTAAATTAAAATCATAATAGCATTAATACCTGAAATTAATTTTTAATCCTTAAAATCACAAAATTAAATTCTATTTATCTATCATTTAGTACACTAATATTTTGTAATTTGTATTAAAAATTAAAAATATTATTAATTATGGTATAGACTGTAGACAGTAATTTTTTCCATAGTAATCAGAGGTAAATTTGCTTCCCTTGTGGTCAGGCTTGATGATACCAGTTTTTAAATACGGAAATCAAACATCAAGTTCTGCAAGCGTTGAATCCAGTTTTAAAAAACTGAAAACAGTTAAATTCAAAGACATAACCCTCCCCACAAACATAGAAGTTTTCTTAGAACGTCACATTATTTCTTTAAAAGGATCTGCTCTTTTTCGTTCTGCTACTCATAAAACCGCAGATAATATTTTAGATAAAGGAAATGTTTTAAGCCATGATACCAATACGGAATTTTTACAATGCGATTTTAACGAAGACAATAGTCCTAAGTATAACTCAGTAAATTCCAAAGATAATATCAGTACAAACTTGTCTGAAGGCGAATACATAATGATAAATTTTGGCCGCGTAATCCAATATTGATTCCTATGACGTTTACGTGTTAGGAAATGTCAAATGGATCTCGTAATTTTATACGAGCAAATGATATAAAATTAAGTGAAATATTTAAAAAAAATAAATTATAACAAGAAAATACCAATTTAAGAATTTTGGTAAAAGTTCAAGACGTTTCTACGACTAGTACTTTTTTAATGAAAACAAGTCGAAAACCGTTTTATAGTAGGTAAATCGTTATTATACGCGTGCATTTTTGAATTCGTGAAAACCTGTAATACAATTGTATACAAATGAATGACGGTGAAAAATACATTATTTGAATAAAAGTAAAGTAAAAATTGATAAAAAATAAATAAAAAATAAAACCACGATTGATCTCAAACCTCAAAGGAATTCTGAGTTATATGGACTAATGTTTGGTTATAATTGGGGCGTTCCGGCGTACCTTACGAATAATTTGTTAAGGCCTAAAGGGGACGTTTTTTAATCACCTTTAGAGGTAGAGGGTGAATCCCCCTGTGTACCTAAAGGTTGAAAGTTGTCATAAAAATGCATACAAATGGCGTACAAACGAATGGAGGTGAGAAATTTCAAATTCCTTTTAGGGGCGGGCCGGCGTGACGTCACCCCAGCCCACCCCCGTAATTTTATTTATAACTCGAAAACCAAGGTCATACAAATGGAGACAATGGTCATACAAATGCATACAAATGGCGTACTAAAGGGTGTATATGAAAAACCTGCAATTTTACATATGGGGTGGGCTGGTGAGACGTACGTGAATATATGAACCATAAGTTATATTTATAACATTATGGGTTTTGGGGGTTTTCATCAAAGTTCTTATATCATTAGGAACTTTTAAACCTTCACTTTTCATTATTTTAAGAAGAGAATTACAAAAATTATGAGAAACGTTATATTGAACGACCCAAGACCTTAATTTATCAGAAATACTAATAGATTCAGAAGTTTGATCTTCAACAATTGAATGTACAAGAGAATTGTTTAATAATGTTGAAGAACATTGAGCAATTGATGAATCACTTACTACTAAAATGTTGGCTGGTGTTGTTGTTGTTGTTGTTGCAGTCATTTTTGTTATTGTTATTGTACTATTTGTACTAATAACTGTACATTTTTGTGATGAATTGGATATGGCCTACAAACAAATTGTTGTTAGTTAACAAAACATTAAGACTTAAGATTGAATAATATAATGCTACTTACTTCTATTTGAGCTTTAATTCGTCTCTTAAATTGACGATTAGAGATAGATCCAATATTTTTAATTCTCTTACATTGTTTTGGATATTCTAATAACAAGAAAAAAATAACTATAATAGTAAAAAAATTAATTAAACAAAAATACTAAATTAAAAAATAATAGTAATACATAAGATATTCAACTATGATTCTTAAGTATCCCCTTAAGAGTTTTTAACAAAGAATCATTTAATCTCCTTATTAATACATAACACAAAACATGCTTTATTATTCATTTTATCAAAACATAAAAGTCCCAGTTAAGCTATTATATATATAAACCTATTTTAAAAATTAATAAACTAATAATTTATACCCTCTCACAAAAAAAGATTACTTTTCTCTGTTGAATCTTGTTTTTGCAGTTCTAAACCATGATTGGACATCATTTTCAAAGCTAGATTCTGAATATAGCTGGTGATCATTTTTAATAACACCTTACAAACATATTTATTAATTTTAAAACCAAATTATATAGTTTATATAAATCAAATATATCACACACATTTCATCACTGCAATTATTTGTAAATTTTGAATTTTAAACTTAGACATATTTTTTTCAAATGCTCTACCAGTCCATGAACAATTTACTGCAAATTTGTTACTAAATAGTTTATTTAGAATTCTTCGAATATGGCTTTTAGCATCCACACCACCAACCGAGTGAAGAAAATGTTTCTATCAAACAAAAATTGTCTTGAATAAATTCAAAATTGTAAATAAAAATGAATTGTTTTAGTGTATAAAATAACATACAAATTTTTCTTTGATATTATTGTCTGCTTGTAATAATTGTTCACAAGCTAAAACACTTTATTCTGTATGAAAAGGAAATTGTTTTAAAAATTCTGTGTCGTTGGAATTATTTGAAAATTTTAAGCCTGGTACCATCTGGTGCTTAATATTGGCAAATTAATTTTTTAAGCTATTCATTTGATTCCACAATCGTTCACTCATCATGCGATTGGAAAGTAATTCAGAGTGAATTTTCATTAAAATAGTTTGAATTCCTTCTAATATAAAAACAACCAACTATATTATATATAAATTTGAATAATAAAATGGGTTTAAATTAATAAAATAAGTTGAGTGCAAAATGATCACCATAAGTATACTGTATAGTGTATACCAATAAGTATACTATACGTCTATACCTATTACCTATACATTAATTTGGTAAACTTTCTCTATAAATGTATAAATAAATATAGATATAGTAATATTATTATGAATATATATTTGGTAATATTTATATAGCCCACCCCCGTAATTTTATTTATAACTCGAAAACCAAGGTCATACAAATGGAGACAATGGTCATACAAATGCATACAAATGGCGTACTAAAGGGTGTATATGAAAAACCTGCAATTTTACATATGGGGTGGGCTGGTGAGACGTACGTGATATTGAATTCTGGAAAGCTACAGAATTAAGATTTTTTTTATTATATTCTGGTCCTATTGTTTTGAAAGGCAAACTTAAAAAAGCCCAATATCATCATTATTTATTACTAGTTTTTGCCATTAGGATTTTATTATGCACCGAAACTTGTTATACATTAAATGATAATACAGAATTTCTATTAAAAAAATTTGTTAAGGAATATCCTATGTTGTATGGTGAACATTATATATCATATACCTAATGTACACAGTTTAATCCATCTTCCTAAGTTTGTAAAAACTCATGGGCCGTTGGATAGTTTAGTTGTTTTCGGTATGAAAATTATTTGCAAAAAATAAAAAATAGTTTAAAATCAACTAAATATCCTCTTCAAGAAACTCACAACAGATTAATAGAAAAACAAAAGTTAGTTATCCCAGCAATATGAGACTCCTAAAATGTACACCACGTTCAATGAAACAGAGCATAATATAAATTCCCCATTTTATTGTATAAATGATAAACTCTTTGAAAAAATAATTTGTAATTATACCAGATTAACTATAGATATATCTAAAGAAAAAAATAATTATTTGTTATTAAAGGATAACTCTTTAGTTGTTGTTCATAAAATTATTGAAAAAAATTTAAATCAGAACATACATTTACTTGTAAGAAAGTTTTTAAATTTTAAAGAGTTTATTGCAAAACTATTTTCATCCATAGATGTAGGCATTTATATAATAAATATAAATGATCTATCTAATTATTACTTAATTAATATTTCAGATGTTAAATATAAAATGTTCTGTGTCCAATTGTGTGGTAATTCATCAATTGTTGTTACATTGTGCCACAATGCACAATTTTAATAAATTACTTTATATTTAGGTAGGTATGTATATTTTTATGTTTTTTTTTTTAAATTTACTATCTACAGTTTTTGTTATATTGTTCAAAATTAAATATATTATTAAAATGTATACTTGTTTATTATACAGTTAATTTTGGAATATTTATAATTTTATTTGTTTTTATGATTACATTTTATATATTAAATGCTACAGTGTATAATTTTTATACTATTTTGTTTGATTATTTATAACTATAATACCTATTATGTATTATTTATTTTTATTGTTTTTTTTTTTAATTTACTACAGTTTTTTTATTATATTGTTCAAAATTAAATATATTATTAAAATGTATACTTGTTTATTATACAGTTCATTTTAGAATATTTATAATTTAATTTGTTATTATGTCTACATTTTATGCTAAAATGTATAATTTTTATACTATTTGAGTATTTATAACTCTAATACCTACTTATGTATCATTTTTTATATTGTTTTATTAAACTGATTACAATAAACAAAGATTTTTCAATAAATATTGCTTTATAAGTACTTAGCTAATATATCTTATATAAATATTAATTTTATAGTTAGTATGGGTGTCTTTAAGTGATGATTTATTCTGGAGCAGGTACCAAAAATATATTTACAAAAGTGCTTAAAAGATTAGGGGAATTAAGTATTTGCAATTATTATTGTAATAGAGTATAGACAATAGTATATATTCTTGGGTGAAATTATATTTATTTATGAATATATATCATAATTCATAGGGAGGCTGGAGGAAGAGAAATCCTAACCGAATGTACATTTAAAGTTACAAGGAAACATAACGAGAACATATTATTTAAAACCATTATTTGACAATACCTAAAAACGTCCCAGGAATAGTTTTTAGAAAAACATTACTGTAATGTTTCTAAAACACTATTCACGTAATATATATCAGATAACAGTTACATAATTTTTTATTCAATGTTACAAGCAACACGGCATAAGGCGTTTCTGTGATGTTTTTGTAACTTCTACGTAAGTTCCATAGGAACGTTTCAATATTTTTTGGGAACGTATTTTTTATATAATTGGAACATTATATTGCACAGTGGGCTATTATTGAGTTATATTGAGTTATTAGAAGGCAAAGTGGTTAGACCTTATATTTGTGAATTTATAAAAGACAGTGAAGTCTTAAGTTTTTATTGAGTTATATTGAGAAATAATTGTGAATTTTTATTAGGCAGAGAGTCCTATTTTGTGTTGAATAAATAATTGAAAAAATAATTGAGAATTTTAATTAGGCAGAAATAAGCCCTATTGTGTTGAATAAATAATTGAGGAAAATAATTGTGAATTTTTAGGCAAGAAATAAGACCTATAGTGTTGATTAAAAATAATTGTGAATTTTAGAGGCAAAGGCCTAGTATTGAAAAATATATGAGAATAATTTTGGAAGAAAAACGATAATAATTAAGTTAGAAAAAAAAATAATATAAAAAAGCGGGTAAGTGAGTATCGCTCTGCTGCACATTAGGGGGCGGGATGGACCTCAGACTAGGGAAGGTTAAATTTGAATGCAATGATAGGTATCATTGTATACGAAAAACGATTCTGAACGGAGATGATTGACAAATTCAAACATTTAAGTAAAAATTTTTCAAGATAAAGTAAAAGGAAGTAGTCAAGTAATTTTTTAAAAATAACAAAAATCGAAAATTATTTATTAGTTAAAAGTTATTTTACACGTGTATTTTTGATTTCAAATTAAAATTAAAACTTTAAACACACGTAAAATTTTTTAAATTGAACAATCCTCAAACTTTTTTATAATTATTCTAAGCTTAACTTATGGACAGCATAGTATTAAATTTTCAATTCTTAGCTTTTGATAGAAAAATATTTATAAATTTTTAACTACCAAATAGTGAAAAATATTCATGATTTTGACGAATTTTTGTCAATATTTGAACTTCAAATGCTAATAAAAAAAATTGTGCCAATGTATTTTTATAATTTTTGAATGAGAGTTAGAACAAATTATGTGGACCCTTCAATTAAATTTTCAAGTAATTTGTCCCACCTAAATTTTTTTTATCAACATTTATAAAAAAAAAATAAAAACAATTTGAAAATTTCAATTGTCTATAAATAGCTCAAAAAAAGTCAAAATGTTTTGAAAATCAAATCACGTAAAGCAAATGTCAATCTAAATAACTGGTAAAATTTTCAAGTATTTACGACTTATACTATTTGAATAACAACAAATATCAAAAATCGTTTGAGGCTAAACCGTTATTTAACGCGGTTTTGTAAAAATTTAAATTTCAAACACTCATAAAAATTTTTGTCTGAATCCGGTAGAGTTTTTTTTACAGATAATTGAAGAAAAATTTATGGAGAACCTTGTATCAAATTTTCAAAACTTAGTTATAAAAGTAAAAATTTTACGAATTTTCAACCACAAAATTACTTGCCAATTTTTGCAATTTTGACATATTTCGTATAAATTCGAACTTTAAGCACTTATAAAAAAAAATTGTGACTAACGATTTCGGATTTTTTTTTATCACTTTAAGAACAACTTATAAGAAACCTTGTATTAAATTTTCAAGATTTTCTGGCCGGCCAAAAAATTTTTATCGTTATTTAAAAAAAAAATACTAAAAAAAATTAAAAATTTCAATTGTCTATAAATAGCTCAAAAAAAGTCAAAATTCTTTGAAAATTTACCTATGTATGGAGAACGCTAATATAAACATTTGGTGAAAGTTTCAAGTATTTTCATCTATTAGTTTTTGAGTTATAGCAAAATAAAAAATTCGATTTTGTCGAAAACTGGTTTTGCGTAAAAAATCCCGTTTTTCCGTCATTTTTTTTATGTTTTTCCCGACTCATTTAATAAATATTGAAAAATTTTAACTTTTGACCCCCCAAAGTACCAACTAGATTCGATTTCCTTTTCAAAGAGGGGCTGAAGTCCAAAATCGAAGCATTTTTACTGCTCCAAATGTTGTCGTCAGACACAAAAATAAAAATAAAAAAAAAAACACACATCATTGTAAAATCAATACATTCATCACTCCGTTCAGAATCTAAAAAAAATAGAATATTATTAAGTTAGCAATTAATATAATTTAGTAAAAAAAAAAATAAAAATAAAAAAATATTATATATTAATTTAGCCGTAATTTATTTTTAAGGATTAAATAAGTTAATTTTATTTAAGTATATGAGTAGAATAGACAATTTGTTTTACGAATAGTTATTTTTTCGATGATTAATGAGTAATATAAAAATAAATTTATGAATAGTGATACGGAAGGTAGTATAACTGACGAATTAAACGATAGATTATCGGAGGAAAAAACTAATAGTGAAACTAAAGAAAAAGGAATTCAAGTGGAATTAAATATAAATAAATCTGATAAAAATATAACAGATAGTGAATATATAAATATTTAAGTGAAATAGTAGAGAAAAGTTTATTAGATACAAGTATTAAATTTACTTCGATTAACGAAATCGAACAACAAAATAATATTAATAATAATGCAACGCTGATAACTTGCACTTACTGTAATAAAATAGGACATGACAGTGTTAGTTGTGATAGTAGGCAAAGAAATGAGCGTAATAAAACTAATCAGCCGGGAAACGGGCAGGCATCGAACGGCGCCGGCGTCCGTTCGATCAGCCAAATAGTAGCCACACCGGAGGAGCAAATGTACAACGTTGCTTCAACATCGTCTCAGTAATACACGATAATCATATTTCATTTCAATCACCTAATTTTAATACAGAAAATATTAGTCTTCTTTTATATACCGATAGCGAAATAAATTTAATAAAAATAGATAAATTAACTGGCGAAACTTTAGTAAACGAAAAGGAAAAAATATTTTTAAAAGGCATAAATGAAAAAATAGTATCTACTATTGGTAAAATTCCAATAATATTAATATTAAATAAAAATGAAATAAAAACCGATTTTCATGTAGTGAATAAAGAATTCCCAATACCGAAAGACGGAATTCTAGGTCACCACTTCCTGTTGCAAAATAACGCAGTAATAGATATCGCAAATAATATATTGTAATAACGCAAAAATAAAAAAAGAAATAAGTAATAAAAATAATGTAGATTATGTAATATGTAAATTTGCGCGATTACCTTCCTCCTGATCGTCGGAGGGCTCTCGAGGTCGTGATTCGAGAATATGATCAAATACACTATAGTGATTAAATGTAGAGAAGCAGAACTTACACAAATTAATGCAAATAAATAATACTCATGCACCTTACCTTATTCGCTGACCTGTAGTTATCTTAGTAATATTAAGGAATATTAAACACACGGAACCAAGTAAAGAAAGAACAACACTGAATTGCTTTGTTGGATGAAAACGGTCCAATTGTCGCTCGCAGTCTCCGGTGTGGTGGTTGTGTATAATTCCTGCACTCTTAAGAGATGATACTAAATACTGGTGCGCCTGCACTCAGGAGAGAGACGTTACTCGAAAGGGCGGTATGTCAACACTGATGAGAGAAGACGACGTGGTCAAGCCGGCCAGTGTCGCAGGCGGCTCCATCAAAGGCCTCCGCGTCCTTAGAGAAATCGGCTTTCTCCCCGACGACGGAGAGCCTCATTGGACCATCCCTTGTCTTTGGCGGCACACGAAATAGATCACACGCTCTGCGACATATTGTCACAATAACGTGTGAGTCCCTACGTGACCAAACAATGTGAATCGTTTCTTTCATCAGTGATCAATAGGGATTAATATTAAGTGCTATCTGCGTGCGACAATTTTACCGTTATTTATTTAAAAAATAATAAACTGTACAAAAAATTATGATATGTGAGCATATCATTACATCCACCCTACGCTTTTTTGTGTTGAGCCCTCACAACACCACTCACGAGTGAGTGTCAGCGTGATACAATAATTGAGATGTTAGAGAAGAGAGAAAAAGTTCAAAGTTCAAAGTTTAAAGTTCAAAAATTTGAATATAATATTAACGGGTAATGGTTCCCTCCTTTTTTATACAACATTTAAGGGTCTAAGATACTACGGAATCGAGCATTTACATATAATATTGAAATAGTATGGCTGCAGGACTAGGACTTGAGTTTTTTTTTTTTTTTTTTTTTTTTTTTTTTATTTTTTTTTTTTAAATTTTAATTTCTTAACTATTGGATTGTAATGATATTGCTTTACATTTTTATTAAGTTTTTTACATTGTTGTGTATGTTTACATATTGTGATTTATTTTTTATCTTGCTTAACATGATATTAACTTATTGGCTAAAGCTATATTTGTCTTAAAATTAATTTGTTCTAAATAGCCTTATACTTTATATCTATAATTTTCTTTCTTAGTACCTATGGTTAATTTTATGATTATAGAAATCCTAATTTTTTTGTATTTAATTAGTTTATTTGTTTATTTTAGTATTATTTTAGTATTATTCAGATTTAATGTATTAATATGAATATCCCTTTTTTTTTTATATACTTATATTTACTTAACTTAAGTTATTTTTACACATTTTTTTTTTATATATATATATGCGATAATGCATAAACATTTATTATTTGAGCTTATATTAACTTAAAAATTAGATGGTTTTTGACATTTTTTTTTTTTTATATATAATTCATTAATGCATAAACATTTGTGGTTTTAACTTATATTAAATTTGGTAAATTTTACATTATTTTTTTTTTTTTTTTTTTATTGCATTAATGTATAAACATTTATTATTCGAACTTATATTAACTTAAATTTGGTAAATTTTACATTATTATTATTATTTTTTTTTTTTATTCCATTAATGTATAAACATTTATTATTCGAACTTATATTAACTTAAATTTGGTAAATTTTACATTATTATTATTTTTTTTTTTTATATATATAGCATTAAAGTATAAACATTTATTATTTGAACTTAAATTAACTTAAAAATTAGGTGGTTTTTTACATTTTTTTTTTTTTTTTTTTTGGTGCATTAATGCATAAACATTTGTGGTTTTAACTTATACCAACTTAAATTTGATAAATTTTACATTATTTTTTTTTTTTATATTGCATTAATGTATAAACATTTATTATTTAACTTATATTAACTAAGATTAGGTGGTTTTTTTTTTTTTTTTTTATTTTTTTTTTTTTATACTGAGAGTCTTCTGTGGTATGGAATTAGTGGGGCTTCAGTTTTTTTAATTTGTGTTTCTGTTCCTATTAATTCATAATCGGAATTTTTAGAGTTGTATTGTTTTTTATGTTTATTGTGCATTAAATGGTGAGTTATATTTGAGAATAACCCACCGATCAATTTGATGCTCCACCCAAATGTGTTGTATAATAGTGTTACATTCAGTCCTGTGTTTATGAAAGTTATGATCATTTTACCTATAATAATTAAACCTAGTGCACCTGACATTATATTCCCGAAACTTGTGAACCAGCCCCACATGTTATATATTTCCTGATGGACTAATTTGCTTAAGGTTTGTTCATCGATTAAATTTTTTACATTAATGCCCTGATCTATTACATTATGACCTAATGTTTGCCTAATTAGATTTTTTTGCACTGTCTCAGATTCCTGAGGAAACATTAAATGGTTTTGGAGTGCCTTCATAATATCGGGTGTATATATACCAGCCGTCATGAAATTTTCTGAACTTTCGTAAGACCAGGTTAGGGTGGTGTCTGGTTTTAATGTTCGCGGGTTATTCACCTTATGTGGTTGTGGTGTGAGTGAGAACCATTTTCCATTTTTTTGAAATGCGGAGGGTAAATATTCATTACAATCTATTTGAGTGCCATAAGTTTGTAATATATGAGTTTTTGGTGTCATGAAAAGTGTCTTGTTATTATATGAATATTAACGATTAAAAACGATATTAAACGCGAATTAAATAAAATATGTTTTACATTAAAACCACGAACGGAAACAGTGGTATCTATACCAATAGCCGATCCTAATATGGAAAATAAAAATATTTTAATACACAAACAAGAATTAATACAGGACGTCTATTGCAGTTAGTTATATCACAGTTATAAGTATATTAAATATTTCGGAATCACCACAAAACATTTTCGAAGACGAATTAAATAAAATTTTATACGAAGATAACGTAGAATATAAGTTACACGAAATAAAAATGATTAACGATAATAACGACCGCGTAAATAAAATTAAAAATTTAATACGAAGTGACCATTTAAATAAGGAGGAACGAGATACGATATTAGAAATATTCGAACACTTTTCGGACGTTTTTCATTTGGAAAATGACTATTTAACATTTACAAACACGGCAGAACATATAATAAGATTACCGGCTAATCAGCCACCGATTTATAAAAGACCATATAGGTTACCACAAGCTCAACAAAAAGAGATTGAGGAACAATTAAATAAAATGGAAAAAGACGATATAATAGAACGTTCAATGTCACCTTTTAATGCACCGTTACTTTTAGCAAAGAAAAAATCAGATTCGTCTGGTAAAGATAAATTTCGGATAGTAATAGATTTTAGAGCGCTTAATCAAGTAACATTAAACGAATTTCACCCGTTACCAAATATTACGGAAATATTAGACCAGTTAGGATAATGTCAACTTTTTACTATTTTGGATTTAGCAAGCGGATTTTATCAAATACCTTTAGCAAAAGAGTCTCGGGAGTTAACAGCATTTTCGACCGGTCAAGGTCATTATAATTTTAAGCGTATGACTATGGGGATGAAAACAAGTCCCGCGACTTTCCAAAGACTTATGAAAAACGTACTTTCAGGGATTATAGGCATTAAATGTTTAGTATACCTGGATGACATAATAATATACGCGAAAAATTTAGCAGATCATAATAGTAAATTGATAGACGTATTCGAACGCCTACGGACGCATAATCTAAAAATACAACCGGATAAATGCGAATTTTTAAAACGCGAATGTTTGTACTTAGGTCATATAATTTCAGAACATGGAATTAAACCGGATCCGAAAAAGATAACATCAGTATTAGAATTTCCGACACCAAAGAACGTTAAACAAATAAAATCATTTTTAGGCTTATCGGGATATTACAGAAAATTTATAAAATCATATAGTTTATTAGCTAAACCGATGACACACTTATTAAGAAAAGATGTAAAATTTGATTGGGTCGAAAACTGTCAAGCAGCTTTCGATAAATTGAAAAACGCACTTTGTTCAGAACCGATTTTACAATATCCAGATTTTACAAAAGAATTTATACTTACAACCGATGCGAGTGGTAAAGCTTTAGGAGCTATATTATCGCAAGGTAAAATAGGTAGCGATTTACCAATAGCTTATGCATCTAGAACTTTAAATAAAAGTGAAATGAACTATTCAACAACTGAATTAGAATGTTTAGCAATAGTATTTGGGGTTAAACAATTTAGACCTTATCTTTATGGTAGAAAATTCGTAATATTAACAGATCATAGACCGTTATCTTGGCTATTTAATTTATAAGATCCTTTATCTAAATTAGCGAGATGGCGCATACAACTCGAAGAGTATGATTACGAAATTATAAATATAAATATTTAAGTAAATTAAGAAATAATAGAAATAAATAAATAAGTAAATGATTATAAAAACTATATAAACTAAATAAGATGCAAATTAATATAATTAAATTATATAAAATATAAAATATATGTAGTGTATAATTAAAAAGCGGGTAAGTGGGTATCGCTCTGCTGTATATTAGGGGGTGGGGTGGACCTCAGACTATGGAAGGTTAAATTTGAATGCAATGATAAGTATCATTGTATACGAAAAACGATTCTGAACGAAAATGATTTGTCAGTTTAGGATATATTATATTTAAATATTGTCAAATATTCTATTTTGAAACAAATAGTATAGTTTTTATATTATGTTACTATGGTTACTATGGCCAACATTCGCATTATGAGCGTATGAAATTTAATTTAAATTTTGACATATTTCGTATAAATTCGAACTTTAAACACTTATAAAAAAAAATTGTGACTAACGATTTCGGATTTTTTTTTATCACTTTAAGAACAACTTATAAGAAACCTTGTATTAAATTTTCAAGATTTTCTGGCCACCCATAAAATTTTTATCGGTATTTGAAGAAAAAAAAACTTAGAAAAGTCGAAAATTTCAATTGTCTATTAGTAGCTTAAAAATGGTCAAAATATTTTGAAAATTTAACTGTAAAGAGATAACCATAATATAAACATTTGGTGAAAATTTCAAGTATTTACAATAATTCGTTTTTGAGTTACAGCAAAATCAAAAAATCGATTTTGTCGAAAAGTGGTTTTTCCGTAAAATTTCCATTTTTCTGTCATTTTTTTTTTGTTTTTCTCGATTTTTTTGAAAACTATTTGAAAACTTTAATTTTGACCCCCCTAAAGTACCAACTAGATTCAATTCCTTATTCAAAGAGGGGCTGAAGTCAAAAATCGGAGCATTATTACTGCTCCAAATGTTGGAGTCAGACACAAAAAAAAAAAAAAAAAAAAACACACATCATAGTAAATGCAATAAATTCATCACTTCGTTCAGAATCTAAAATATGTTAAAATGATATATATAGATATTTGGTAGATATATGATAAGATAAATATTTTATTTTTAGAAATAAAACAAAACAAGAAAAATTTCTGACTGAATTGGGAATTGCAATCGATCATGAAAAACACTGTTTTAAGAGACTAAGAATGTACGAATCGCCTAAATGTCTAGATATACACGTAAAAACAGCAAATGAAAAATTAGAGGAACCATATTCCGAATTAGAATTAAAACAAATAGCTAAAAACATGACGGATTATATGCACGATATGGCAGGGGGCACGGAGTCTTTAAATTACGCTTTCTGTAAAACTTTGGACGATTGGTTAAACTATATACCAGAAGCCGACGAGATAATGAAACATAAGAGAATGTGTACTTACGCGCCTATAAAAATCAAAAAGAATACAATATAATAAACTCAGATTTTTTTTCTCTTTCTATAATATAATTAAGTTATAAATAATAAGCAATAATATTATAGGTTAATTATGATAATGGTAACAAAAAACTTTGCAATTGAAAATGATGATTATGATGACACTATAGAAAACTACGAAGATTGGACTAAAACTCAGCCACCCGAACTTATTGCAATAAAAACGGATACCAAGGATACCAAGGAAATCGAAGAATCAACAACACACAATTTAGAATATAATAATACAATTAACATTTTAAAAAACCAACGTAATAAAAGAACAAAACCTAATAATAATACAACAGATCTTATTACACACAATAATACGACAACACAACCAAGAGTAGTTACAACAAACAATTCGAGCAATAGCAACAACACCGTTACACATCCAAGTCATACATTAAAACAAAACAACACGACTATAATAAATAAATTAAATGTTAGCAAAGTTATAAATAACAACACAATTAATAGCACAGAAATAAATAATACAACTAAATTCATAGATGAATCGGAAAGCGTTCAAAATAAAATTAGGTACGACAATTTTATTGTTATATCCATAGGTGTATTATTAATAATCAGCATGTTGTCAATAATATATGCGTGCCGATATAACTATATGAGACAATTTCGTTATACGAATGTAGAGGAACAAATACAATCCGAACGGTATGAGATGTCAGAAACCACTTTATAAAGACCAATAAAATAGAATAATATAGATACTTAGTTAAATAAAGTATAAGAGAATAAAGAATGTACATTAATAATAAAAAAAAAATATAAAAAAAAAAGGGAAATAAAATATAAGAGAGAGAAGTAATATATACATTACATCAATAAAAAATAAACATGTTATAAAATATGTAGGAGTTAGCTAATGTAAACATTTTAAGTAAGCGACTTATAAACATTATAGGGAAGGAAGAATGGACATTATTTATGTCAACCAACCGGGTTCGCAGAGGTTCAAGGTACCGCTAATAACAGGTGTAAATATAAATGATATCCCGGATTTCGAAATACAAACGGTTGCACTGGGGGAAGGACGCCAGGTGAACCTTAAGCTAAATAAGAATGGTGAATTGATCGGTGAAAATTTAATGGATAGAAACAACGATCCACGGTTTATCAGGGCGGATCCTCCTTCCGCAGTAATTGATCAACATATTTGCTGGTACGAAGGGTACGAGCATGATGACGGAGTAAATCGGCCAGGGGGAATAGAATCAGATTACGCCTGTATTCTAAATACGCTTTTAATTGAACTCAGAGAGGGACAATTGTCGCGAACACCTATTCCATACTTTCCGTACATCGGTCCACCGGTTGAGGTCATCGAAGACAATCAGCCGGAAGTTCTTGTGGAATTTGAGGAATGGCCAATTCGCCATGAGTTATTATGTGTTTCACTACCACATTTCGGAGAGGGTGGATTTAATGAAAGCAGAAGGTTGGACTTTCTTATAAATTTGGGTCGTAAAATAAAACACCAACGTCATAGTTGCTTTTCGGGGGAGTGGGCAGAAATACCCTACTGTTATTATGAACATATTAGATCGGCACTTGACACCATGCGAGTACCGTTAAGGCGAGCAGAGCGCACCAACACAATGGAGTATCTAAGAGGAATTATGACAACATTAGTGGGCAATTTCCACAAATATAACGAACCATTGAGTTGGACGTTGAAAAAAGCCATAAAAGACGATATGGAGTATTTGATTACTATTGATGATTTTAATCATTGGGAATTTTAACCACGAATTGATCACTTGTATACTATTAAATTGTACATTAATATTAACTTTATTTATATGATAATTAGATTATAAGTTATTGATAGAGTATTTTAATAGAGTAATTTAATAAAGTATGATATTTTAACATAAAAATATAGTACATTCATTATTTAAACAATTGATTGGTAACACCAATATTATCTAATACACGTATTATGATATAGGTTATTTTTAATAACAACTGTTCAAGGACAACTACCATACTCTATCGAAGAATTTAAAACCGAGACAAGCATATTTTATGAAAATCAAGGAGATATCAGAATAATAGGAGCTCAATGGGAGCTAATAACTTATGTACCTTTAACAAATTACGATGATAGATATAAGTAGGGTTCTAAAATTTCATGAAATTTATTTTTGTGAAATATTTCATTTTAATGAAAAATTAAATAAAATATTTTTTTTTTAAATTGTAGTAAGAAATACAGTTAATTTTTACTTAGTAAGGTAGATATTTATTGCCTTTGTGTATAAGTATAATATACCTATATGGCTATACAATATGAATCTTAATGTATACATATAACATATAAGATATAAAATATTAAAAAATATATACATTTATTATAATGTAATGTATATGAATATATTGATATAATGATTATGATATATCAATATCAGTATATCACTTAAAGTATTGTTTTTTGAGTTCAAATAAAAAACAAATTCATGAAATATAATAATTGGTATTATATTTATAAATTATAAATAATAAATAATAATTATAAAACTTTAAAAATATTAACAAAAATAAACCTCTCTTTGGCAACTGTGTATGATTTATTTTAAAAATTAAAATAATAAATATAAAATTAAAATAAAACCTATAGTATATTGTATATTAGATATAAATCAAAATATATAATAAAATAGGTATAAAACTAAAAGTTAATATTTTTGAGATTTAAAATTTTATTTTTAATTCGGACGATACCTCATTAAAAAAAACTATCTATACCAGATCTTGATCCTTCATCATTTGAATCAATTGAATCTGTTTCTATTTCCAAATAACTAATTGAGTTTTTTTCTTGTAATTCTGCTAATTCATAATCAAAATTTTCTACATCTGGAGTTGGATCATTTATAAGTAAATCATTTATTTTGTCTGGTTTTTCATACTTTAATAGTTTTAAAACCTATAAACAGTTCAAAATAACAGTATTTGTAATTTATTGAAATAATACAAACAAATAAGTGTTAAAATGATTATTATTTATTATATTTTATAATGCTTATAAATTATAATATATTACCTGCAGATTATGTTTTATAAAAACTAGTTTGCTTGCTCTTTCATTGGTAAGTCGATTTCTTTTAAGAGAATGAACATCTTTGTATGAACTAAATGTTCTTTCTACGGCAGCCGAAGTGGCAGGTAATGACAAAATTTTTATTGCTATCTTTGAAAGTTCCATTTCTGAACAAAATGCATTCCACCAGTTTAATCCATTAGTATCATTTATCGCTGCCCACAAATATTCTTTACATAAAGGTCCAGTTTTATTTTTAAAATGACATAAATCAGCTATAACTTGTTTAGCATCAATATCTAAATTGTCCAACTTCTTAGATAGTTGATAAATAAACTCAACTGCATCACTATGTTCTTCGGTATTTAAGCATTTGCCTAAATATTTTGGATCAAGTAAATGAGCTGCATTATGTATGTTTGAAATACAAAATTCTTTTCTGATTTTTAGTGCTTTCATAATGTTTTTTTCTTCAGTTTTGAAATATTTACATTTTTGTATAGTGTTTTTAAAAGATGTTTCAAGTTCTTTAAATATAAATGGTACACTACTTAATTTAGGAACATCACTTTAAATTATTTTTATCCATTTAGCAAGTGGGTTTACAACTTGATGAAAATAGTAAATTTTATCCCAAAAATTTGCACTACTGATTAATTTCTTGACTTCTGGTTTTAAATCTTTTTCAATAGCCTCATTAATACTCATTGACCTGATTATTTGTTTATTTACTAGTAATGAATCTAAAAAAACAACTACTGAAGCCCACCTTGTAACAACAGGCAACGTAAGGGCAGTAGAGTTTTTATTATTTTTTCTTTCTTGGAGAAACAATGCATTCGTAATATGTCCTCTTCTAATATTATTTACAACAGATTTCCCTTCATTTATGACATCATTAAATAATTTTAAATTCATCATATCATTTACCAATAAATTTAGCCCATGTGCGACACACCCATAAGCCGTTATATGAGGATATTTCTCATTAACCAAATGCCAAGCTTTTTTCATATTTTTGGCATTATCCGTAACAATTCCAAACACTTTAGTTTGTCCAATTTCTTCAATGACACTTATTATTTCTTCAGCCATTTTCTCTCCTGTGTGACGATCAGTACCAGTTGAAATTGATTTAAAAAATACAGGATTTGGAGTTGTTACAACAAAATTTACAATACTCTCGTTTCGCAAATTTGTCCATCCATCACACATTACACCAAGCACTTTGGCACTCAAAATATTATTATCAGTACATTCTTTTACTCTTTTATACTCATCATCAAGCAATCTATTAGAAATTATATAAGTTGAAGGTGGGCAATAAGCAGGTCGAATTTTTTTAAAAAACTCTTTCCAATATACATTTTCTACCAAATTTAATGGTGATGATGATGCATAAATTGAACGAGCCAAGAGTATGTCAATATTTTTTTGTTCATTTTGATTAATTTTGTCACAAAAATTTAAAATTTTATTAGATATTGACTCATTTTTTTTAATATTTGTACAATAATTACTATGTGTAGAACTACTTTCAGTAGTAAGTGAATCAACTAATGCATTTTTACTTGATTCAATGACTTTATCGAAGTTTGTTGTTGTATTTGGTGTAGAAGTAGTTAAATGCTCTTGGTTTTCATCGAAAAATGGTCTTATAAAAATATCAAATGGTGGGGTTGACATTGATGATGACTTATTTGAAATTGACAATAATGGACAATCTTCAACAACTTCATCATTATAATCAACATCAGCACTATTCAAATTGTTTGCTATAAAATAAAAAATATAGCTATACAAGCATTAATTAGGTAAATACTTTTAAATTTTAAACATAATAAATAATAACTAATAAGTAATAATTGATAAGGTATATATTAGATTGACAAATATGATAGATTATTTTATCTTAAAAATAAAAGTTTAATATAACAGATTTAATTAAATATGTTGGTTACCTATATAAAATTATTTAATAATATCAAACTAAATATGAATAGGTACCTACTTTTTCTGAATGTTTTAACTTTTACTTTTTAATAGAATAGCAGCATATAAGTTCAATATATTTAATGGGTGCAATTTAGAGTATTACTGAAGTACAATTTTTCAATTGTATGATTAGTTTATAATTTAATTTAACTTATATTCTATTACTTAAAAATAAAATATTTTAAGTGCAGATAAATGTATAAGGAATTACTTTTGAATTTTGATTTTTTGAATATAAAACATAATAATTAATAATTAATAATTTATTATAAGTATATTAAATTGATTACTAACATGTTACATGACATAATATTTAAATTAAAATCATAATAGCATTAATACCTGAAATTAATTTTTAATCCTTAAAATCACAAAATTAAATTCTATTTATCTATCATTTAGTACACTAATATTTTGTAATTTGTATTAAAAATTAAAAATATTATTAATTATGGTATAGACTGTAGACAGTAATTTTTTCCATAGTAATCAGAGGTAGGTTAGAAGGTACCTATGGATGTATGATGTGAATAGTGGATATCATAATATAATTATTTTAATTGATAATATAATTATATTCATAGTTCAAAATATGCATTAAATAATAATTTAATATTTAAGTATATAAATATGTAACTTACCATGAGAAGATTTTTTCATTTGTAAAATGTTGCTTTTTACAGCCATAGGACACTTAACACAACTTCTATGTGCTTTTTTTGACGAGTTGCATTGGGAACAGTTCCCCAATTGCAATAATTGCAAATGTTTTTTGTAACTTTTTTGTTTCCTTCATTCATTGTCACTTGACGAAAACATTTGTGAATTAAACTTTTAACTTTACCCATATTAAGTTATAAATTATAATATATTATATAACTATTAACTCATAAATTATAATAGATAATTTATTAACATGTTAATCGTAATAACTTTATATATTTATACCTTATACGTTTTGTAACGCTAACGTCGCTACTCGCTAGCACAACGACACACAAGTCACAAATACTGAAATACCCAATGGCCAATGATGTTATTGAATATGCGGTAGCGGTATTTCTATTTCCGTTATTACTTATTGGTGAAGAAAATGTAGATATTATCATGATTTTTTTTATACAATATTCTATATTTATACATCATTAGCTGATATTATCATATGGATGATAAATATGAAATCAGTGTGACCATATAATTATGACTTTATTATGGACATACCAAAAAACACAACATTTTGAAGAAAAAAAATATTTTTCAATATTTCATTGAAATATTTCAAAGTGAAAATTTCATGTGAAATATTTCATACTCATAACCCTAGATATAAGCAATTAGAAGTAGAAATTAATACTATGACAAATCATTGTCAGGATAAAATGTCAAAACATGAAATTTGTTCTAGGTTTGAAAATATATTAAAAACAATGTTTAACGAAATATCTGCTCAAATGGAGCAAATGTATGAGTCAATCGGTAGATATACAAATAGTTTAGAAACAACAACAGTGACCATTCATAAAACTATAACTATGGGTAGACGTAAACAAGGTCTAGTCAATATAATAGGTTCAGCAATGAAAACATTGTTTGGAGTGTGCGATAGCGATTGTGCGAAAGAGACCACTGATCAAATAGGAATAATTGAAAAAAGTAACGAACGAATGATACATTTATTAAAAAATCAAACTACAGTAGTCAAATCGGCGGTACAAGGAATCGGCGCAACCCATTTGCGCCCGAACCCATTTATCGTAGCCCATTTGCGCCCCAAATCATAGCCCATATGCGCCCGATTCAGATCAGGTGAAAATCGTGCAACGTTGCCATTTATTGAGTATATTGGCGTGCAACTTTAAATCTAAAATAATATTTGATCGTTTCCCAAGCTAATCGAAACCAATATCAAAATCGATAAAGATAATAATATTTTGTCGTTAGTCGTGCTAATCGAAATTGTAAAATCCCAATCGATAAAGATTATATTATATAAAAATGCATTTATCAGTTGTATTTTATATGTGTCAGTTGCATCAGTACATGAATAGTGAGTACTACTATAATGGAATTTTATATAACTAATTCAAGTAAACAAAAACTTTGTTTAGTTTTTCGTTATTTTAAATATCACGTGAGTAGAACCCTTGTTTCTGGAGATATAAGTTGGCGTTGTGTAAAAAAAACCTGTAATGCGTATGTCAAAACCAATAGTTCAAAAACGAAGTTAACCGAAATTAAAGATAGCCATACCCATGATCCGGAAACTGAAGAAAATTTAAACTTACTGGACGTTCAAGGTAGGTGTAAAAGAAAAGCGTGTGAAGATTTAACTTTACGACCTAATAAAATAATACGTACAGAGCTTTCCACGTGCAGCACCGCTAAGAATTCTGATGTTCATAATATCAGAAAGTCTATATACCGAGAACGTCGAAAAATATTACCCTCAGTTCCTAAATCACTCAACGAAGCAATTGAACAGATTTCTAATTTAGTAATTTTAACAAATAAAAACGAAGAGTTTACATATGTTGATAATGTAAATAATATTATTTTGATTACATGTAAAACGAATTTAAATTTTTTATGCGATTTCAACTATTCTGATATTTTTGGTGATGGTACTTTTACTTATAGACCATCACATTTTTATCAAATGTATGGTATTCATATATATGTAAATGGATTTTATATACCACTTGTTATTGCATTTTTACCATCAAAATCATTTGAATGTTATCGGGCTATGTGGAAATTTATTTGCCATTTATGTACAAATAAATTACAAAAAAATTTTACACCATTATCAATCCATTTAGATTTTGAAATCGCAGCACACAAAGCATTTCTAAATGTATTTCCAGACAGCAAAATAAGAGGCTGTAGATTTCATTTAGGTCAATCTTGGTACCGAAAAATAAATTCTTTGTCAGATCTTAAAAAATTGTACAAGAATCAGTCATGCGATATCGCTAAATGGTTAACATTATTTTTTGGGTTACCATTTTTACCGTCAAATGAAGTTGAAGATGCTTATTTTGATTTACAAAACTTAACTCCAGATTTCAATTTTACAAATTTATCGGAATTTTCTAATTATGTATTTAATAACTATATCATTAAAGGATGTCCATTTCCACCATCAATTTGGGCTGAACCTCCAACAGACGCACCTCGCACCACAAATTGCGCTGAATCATTTCACAAGCACTTTAACTCCCAATTTTATTCACCTCATCCTCCATTGACTAGTGTAATTGAAAATTTAAAGCTTATACAAGTAGAATCATATCTAAAAATAAATGAAATCAAGAAGGGTAAAATAAAACCACGACGTAAAGAGGAAAAAGAAAAAATACAACATACTTATGAAGCGTGGAATGAGTACAGAGGAAAACACTTAAATAAAATAGAATACTTAAAAAAAATTTCTTATAAATTTCGGGGAATCAATTTATAATAACTGTATGATTATTTTAATATTATTATAATTTAATTATATTTTGTGTTATTAACATCCTTATTATTGACTAATGTACCTATATTATAAATTATGATTATTTTTGACGTAGGATTTAATATTTTTAAACAATCTTAAACGACAACTGACAACAGTGGCAATTAATATGTATTATTTATTTTGTTTCTATATAAATTTAATTTAATGGATTATTAATAATATTTAAAATTTAGATGTATATGTGATATTATTGTAATTGTATTTATTAATTATTTTGATTTTACGTAAAAATGTTTCTATTTGAAATTAATAATTTAATGCAATATAAATAATATATATGTATATATAATATGTATACTGTTTAGTATTTAACATTATTTTTAAAATTATTACTTTTTTTTAATTTTGATTTTACATAGGAATTGTATATTTTTAAACAACAACGGCAACGTTGCATGCAAAATGGGCGCATTTGGGCTATAAATCAGGGTGTTAAGTTTTTTATTTTGGGCGCAAATGTCCATAACCCTCGGGGCGCAAATGGGCTGCTCTTGGGCGCAAATGGGCTACAGCCCAAGGAATAGGGGGAGCGTCAATAAAAATTAATAAACTTTACAATGAACTAGGAGAAAAGCAAAATGAATTAAAAACTAAAATAAATGAATTAGTTAATCACTGATCCAATTAAGTAGTAAAACGGTAGGTCATTTTAAACATTCTAATTTGGCTAAACATGCTTTAATAAAAATGCAAGAGCAGCTGGGATTAAACCAACTAAGTCTCATACAAAGTTGTAAAACAAGATGGGATTCTGTTTATATGATGTTAGATCGTCTTTATACAAATAGATGCGCTGTAACAAATGTTTTAGCTGACCGTAGTATAACTAATGTTGCAATTGTAAAAAAGTTGGAAATATCCGAAAGTGACTGGACAAAAATGGAAACTGTAGTAGCTTTGTTAAAACCATTACAAGTTGTAACAACAATTTTTTGTGGCGAAACACATTCCCCAGTATCAATGGTTAGACCTCTTATTTCAAAAGTGATTGAAAAACACTTGAAAATTAATGAATATGATAGTGAAGTTATTATCAGTTTTAAACAGACAGTAGTGTCACAACTTAAAGAACGTTTTAAGCTTAATAATTTAACAAACATCATATCTTCAAGACAAATAGCATCATTTTTAGACCCAAGATATAAAGATTTGGAACATGAGGAAATCGAAATAAGAGAAAATATCCGTTCTAAAGTACAAAATGTTCTGGTTGAAATGAATACTTCGGAAAATAGAGTGGATATTGAAGTTCGTATTCAAAAAAAGAAAGGAGCACTTGAATTTTTATACGGCGATGAAGTTCGTGATGTCAACGATACATCGACGCAATTTCAATGTTACCTTGCAGAACCACAATTGAGGTACGATTTTGATCCATTTGAATGGTGGAAGTCACACGAAAAAAAATATCCTTTGGTAGCAAAGGTAGCAAAGAAATTTTTGTCAATACCAGCCACATCAGTAAGCTCAGAAAGATGTTTTTCAACTGCCGGGAATGTGGTTACCCCCAAAAGAAACTGTTTGGCACCAGAAAATGTCAATATGTTAGTATTTTTATATCAAAATCGTAAAATTATGTTATAAAATTTTCAATATATAATAGGTAGGTATTTTTTTTGATAATTATCTTGTGATTTTTTTTCTTTATAATTAACTCATAAAAAAATTCTCTGAAATTATTGTATTAAAATTTAAAAAATTATTTTTGTTATTGTTTTGTAATTAACATTTGAAAAAAATTTTCATTATTCAAATGTTGTAATAATTAAAAAGAATAGTTATGGTTTTAATGTATTATATTCATTTGTTATAATATGTTTGTATTAAATATAAAATGTTTAATATTATATAATTATTTATAAACGGTTTTCCTATAATCCTATTTTATACAAAATGTCTGAAGATTTATGCTTATATTTTTTTTTAAATATGTGTTTCTAAACATTTTCAGAAAAATAAACTTTAATATTATTTCTATCTTTAAATTTAATTGTAAAAAAAATGGTATATTTTTTTAAATTTCTCACTAGAAATATGTATGATAATAGGAGGGGGTAATGTAGATGACGTACTTTTGGGCTCTCCCTTTTGGATTTTCTTCAGATCAGACGGACATTGAAAACACTTTACACAGGCACACGGATTCTATAATACACGGGTACACGGGTATATGGACTCTAAATACACGTTCACACGTGTAGTTTAATTACACGGGCTTTAACACCGTTTGTATAAAAACACGTATGTACGTATTCTTAGATACACGTGAAATAGAGACCTCTAAAAAAAACCGTTAAAGAACGTTATTGTTGTTCATAAACAAAAATACAACGTAACGAAACCAGTTATTTCATTAACCTTATGGGTCTTCTATATGCAAAAACATTATAAGTTATTAAGTTTGTTGAATTTTTTCAAGAAAAAACGTTATAACATAAAATGTTCTTTGAACAATTACACGTAGAACGTTATAACATAAAATGTTCTTTGAACAATTACGCAAAGAACATTATAAACTATTAAGTTCATTCAAAAATTACACGAAGAACGTAATAAACTAACACGTTCTTCGAACGTTTAACACAGAGAACATCACAACTACACCGTTCTTTGAACTTTAAAAATATTGTTATGAATCAAAATTATTATCTCCTGACCATTTTTGCTTTTAAATTATTTAAAAACAATAAGTAGATACTTCAATATCAAAAACTAAAACGTAAATTAAATCTAATAAATGTATATTATAGCATTCTCTAGTCCTATCTTTACTAATAAGTAATAACTAAGATAAGAGTAGTATGAAATAGGGGGTTCTGGAGCCACACCCCCACACCCCCACACCCGTGCCACAACCGTACCACACCTCCACACCCACACCCCCTGAGCCGCTGAGCCTTACCCCCTACCGCCGCAAGGTCCAACACGTACATGACGTATTTTTACCCCTACCACCACCCGGTCCAACACGTACATGACGTATTTTGCGCGCGCACCATATTATTGTACATACACCATATTATTGTACATGCAACATATTATTGTATCCATACCATATTATTGTACACGCACCATATTATTGTACACACACCATATTTTTATGCACGCGCCATATTTTTGACTCCCATGTATTCGAGCCGCCGGATGCAATATGTATCAACATCTCAATCAAAATATATGCAATACATAATTTCGACAGGAATATACTTGCTACAACATATCTATTGTTAATCAATGACCTTAGTAAAGAAATACTTACCGATAATCCACAAATGTTTGTCGGCATCACGTTCTGTACACCCATAGAATTTGTATTTAAACCATCCTTTGTCATAGAGGAATTTACCCCTACCTATTATCGTTTTCCCACCTAATAATTTCTCAAATCGACAGACACTTGACTCTGCAAGAGCCGACATACAATCAGTCTGTCTTCAGTCTTACACACTTGTAATTCACCTCCGCGTTTCAACAAGTCTTTATAATTTTTCCAAGTCTTTTTTTCAACGTTTACTAACAAGTGATTTAATATGGCCGGTTCAATCGAAGACAACAAAGCGTTATACAAGAAGCATACCTTTACGTATGTACCACCAAAACCTCCGACCGAACTCATCGAATCTACTAGCTACACACTAGACTTTGCAGCCCGTAAGTTTGTACATATTGGTATTGATCCGAGTGAAAAATTACAAGTCGTTGTTCATTTATTAACTTCTTCACGGCACGTGCATATTACTACAGATTTTTTGAAAAAAATATTCTCGTACATGGGACATATCTTGTCGTTCATATTAGACACACCACAAAAATATAAGCGAGTTATATTTTATGAAGACGAAAAAATGAAACTATCGAGTATGATGTACAGCGGAGAAAATGTGTTGGTGATCGAAGCAAAAAATCGTGATGGATGCAGAGTACTGTTGAACCGGGCGGATCTTATACGTCTTCAATATCTCGAATGCTCTATTTTCGAAAGCATCGTGCGAAAAGAAGTATTCACCGCTCCGTTGGTTATAAAACAATATGAAGAGAATGTCGTATACCTAGACAAGAAATGCACTCAACATAATTCACCGCTGAAAAATGTTGACGAGATGATAGTTTTCATTAAGAACATACAAGACGATCGAGTCGTTAAGTCTATACCAAATTTCACCAATCAAATACAGATGTGTGCAGCTGAACAATTAGCTGAATCATTGTTGAACCAGAGGGCGAACAACTCACATAAGGTAATTCAAAATTATATTATTCCTTAAACAAAAATATTAAATAATTTTTTTTATTTTAGATGGTCATTTCACCATTATCATTACCTACATCAATGTCACCACCATCTACACCGTCTACACCGATATCACGATCTCCTTCACCGAGTCATATTATACCAAGGTGGAGCAGAGCAGCCGATGAAAATGATGGACCAAATTTTTGCAATACGTCAGCGTCAACACAAAACTTCGATAGCGCCGTATCGGAATTTTATTTCATACCAAAACGTAAACTCTTTTAATAATAAATACATAATATGTAAAAACAATTTTCATATTTGTAAAATATTTTGTGTAAAATAAAAAAAGACGTGATATTTAAAAACAATTTTTCATTTATTAAATTAATATTAAGTTTTACAAGGTTCTCACTTCCCCGTTAAACGGGTTATAAGTTATAATTTGGTCATGTAATATTAAACAATATGCTGAAGTGGAAGCTGGAAACGCTTCGTCGGCTTCGAGTTCAATTCTGAGGTCCACTGTCGACATTTTCACGTTATCGTTCTGCCGGCTCATATCAACAACTATGATTGGAGAAAGATTTTTGAAATCTGTGCGGTTCAACAGGGGTGTCACATCATCGCGTCCGTAGTAAGATTTTTAGAACTCTGCGTACGCGTGGTATAATGTAGCCATCTTATTCTTGGTAAAGTCGCTTTGGAAATCTTCATAGGGAAACACTTCGCTGTTCAAATAGACCTTCAAGTTTTTAATTTTACAATGATCGAAATATGACATTGCTTTGTTCGAGCTATTTTTTCTATCAGTTTGAAATCCGATTATGACATATCTAGGTTTTTCTAATTTGTTAGATGTCTTTACTTTCCACGAATGTGAAGTGTTTTGCGGTAAAAATGGATATTCACACAACTCCCACGATCTAAATGCACATGTTAGGGGTTTCTGATTGTTTACTACTTTCAACAATCTAATTTTTTCTTTATCACTGACTTTTACTATAGGCATTCGCCATAGTATCTTCGTTATATTTATTTTAACGTCTTTCAGTTTAGGTGCGTCTACTACAACCGCGTTATCTTTATACTGTTTAATAGCATTCATGTCTAATGAAGCTCTATTTAATATAAGCTGTTGGTTACAGTTTATTAAAATACGTTTATAATCTTCACAAAAACCGAACAAATCTTTAAGATTAATACATCCGTTAAAATTGCCACCATCAATGAAATCTTTATTTACATTTTTAATATCACTATCCCAGGCAGAGTTGTAGTGTGATGTAATATTCGTTTTATTATACGAACAATATCCTTTTAATGTAGTCGTTATTCCGGGATTCATAAGTTTTTGAATTTGATTGCCGTTTATTTCATATTTCATTTCGGAGAAGAGAAATGACAGGCCGTTGTTTATAAATCTAATCTCATCAGTTATATCTGCAGGTTTGGTTATTGTACCTTCAATGTAAATATAACTCTCGCACGGTAAAGTATAGGACTCTGTGTTGTGTAACGCAATACGCACCTCATCGTTATTAGAAAGAGCGGACGTCGAATAAGGTAAAAAAGAATGATATTCAATTTGAGTTATTTTACAATCGTCGGTGTATCCAGCCGTGACATCTAAATACATATCGTCCATGTTAAATAGCGTCTATCGAGCGTAGAAAAGCTAAATTGTCCGCAGTAAGACTATGTCCAACTTTTTTGTGTCTTGAATATATTTTTTTCTTCACAGTTGTTGCCTTGTTAGCGTTTTTAACACGACTAACGGGTTTTGCATATGCTCCCGTATTTATATTATAAAACTGCAGCCCCATTTCACAAGTCTTGAATTAATAATCGTATCGACACTGGCTCACCTCGTAGATCGATCAACTCGTTGTCTTGATTTTTTAAAATTATACTCGCATGCGTTATAGATGTAGAATTGAGGGGGTAAAATACCAAATGAGTTGGTACCTCTATTATTTTATAACCTGGAGGTACGTTCGGATAAAATTCGTGTATTGTATGGCACTGCTTGCCGTTGACGAATGAACCCATGACCAGGTTTGAATCGATATATATACAGTTTGTTTTGGTAATATTAACCAACGCGTCGGACTCGTGATTGACATTAGCGCCATAAATTTGATTTTTAAAACCCAACAACACGCCTATATTATTGGACATGGAAAAATCTACGGTCTCGCTACAAAATATTGAGCATTTCAATGTATTATTATCTGCCCTCAACACGAATAAAGTATCTGAATTAGGTAATACACGTATTATTGCAGCTTCGATTTCCTTCAACTCATAAGAGCCTGTAGGTATTGTGTAGCTAACACTTGTACGCTTACCGTCAATATTATTCGTTATTCCTATTTTGTTGCATTTGTCGTTTACATTAAGTATAGAATTATTCGTTTGAAAACCGAGAAGGCAGATCTTGGCATTTTTACTAACTTCTATCGGCGGGAAAAAGTCACATGACATCTCGCTTGAGTTACCGGTTAACGTTATGGTGTACATGACAAAAATGTTAAGCACAAGTTTCCACAGTTTGTCGTATTATATTTTTGATGTCTGTCGTAATTATATTCGATATTGCAACCGTTGAAATATTTTTGTATTTCTAGCGGCGGCGGTAAATTTCCAAAACTATCATAATATTTAACTTGCTTTCCGATGTTCTTATACGCTACCCAATGAGTTCCTGTACCGATTTCAACGTCTAAATTAACTACAGCCGACTCTTGATTTTTCGAACATTGAGGCAACTTGTCTCTAGAAAAAACACCAATGAAATGAGGTAGTTTCATCATGTCAGCGTATTTTATAATCTCGTAATCGTACAACGCTCTATCGGGTAACGTGGAAATTAGTTTTTTGTCGTTTTTCTAGTTTTCTTTACTGAACCGCCTTTGTATGGTGCTAGGTATAAACCTTTACCTTTAGCAATTTTATAAGATCTTCCTTTGTGCGGTGCTAGGTATAAACCTTTTCCCAAGTGAATAGGTGTATTTTTACCGGAATTTAATTCATTCACGACTTTTACTATATTTCCGACTCCGCCGGTAAGTGCGCCTAATGCCGATAAACCGGCAAAAATCGGTATTAAAGGCAGAACACCACCTTTTTTCGGTATAGGTATGATTCTCGGAGTTTTAGTTTTCTTATTTTTCTTTTTTTTAGCAGCAGACAAACATGTTTTTATTAACTTGGTTATATTCTTGTCGTTCATTTTATTCTTGATTGATTTTTTAGCCGCCAAAACCATCTGTTTGAAGCCGCAACCAGCGCCCATCTTGCGTTTAGCCTTCATAGCTGTAGTGACCAGCCAAGACGCTGCTTTTTCCTTAATACCAGTGTTTTTAGATTTAAACACTTCCCAAGCTTGATTTTCTAATATTTCGTCAGCTCTTTGTCGATCGGTGAACAAATTGCTTTCTTCGTATGCGATATCGTGAGCTCTGGCCAACTCGTCTAGTCTGTTTATTCCCCGTTCACCGCGTGCTAATCTTTCTTTTAATTTAGTACCGGGACCAGCAAATCTGGAAAAAAACAAACAAGAAAATGTAGTTCGTATTTAATAATAATAATATATTTTAGTGACTTACCTATAGCCAGGCAGATGTAATTCCACAGGTAGATGATTTATAACAGAGTTAATAAGACCGGAACCCTTATTGTTGTTTCGCTTACGAACGCGAGACATCGTGTGACGCTTTCGCTAACATAGCATTCGTATTTATAGTGAAAAAATGCGGTTTATCGAGCAAGAGAAAAAACTACGTATTTATAACATTGATACTCCAGATACAATACAGTTTAGACATGGTGAGCTATTTCCAAACACTATACGCTCGTTGGTGTTGGGTAGCTCCGGATGCGGTAAAACAAATTTGATATATTTTCTACTAGTTGACGAAAACGGTTTAAGATTTGAAAACGTTTACATATACTCTAAAACGTTGGAACAACCAAAATATAAATTATTTAAACGTATAATCGACGATATTGACGGTATTAACATTTTTACTTTTTTTGAGAATGATAAAGTCCTCCCACCCGAGCAAGTCTTACCAAACTCTATATTTCTCATGGATGACGTCATAGGTGAACAGCAAAACATAATTAAATCGTTCTTCTCCAGGGGTCGTCACAATAAAATAGATATATTTTATTTGGCTCAGAGTTATTCAAAAGTACCAAAGCAGTTGATACGCGACAATGCTAATTTAATAGTATTATTCAAACAAGACGAGACCAATTTAAAACATGTATACAACGAACACTGTTCGGGCGATATGACATATATACAATTTAAACATTTTTGTGTTACGTGTTGGAACCGTGATAGATTTGCATTCATTGTTATTTGTAAAGATAGCGATCGTGATAACGGCCGTTACCGTTATGGCTTTGATACTTATGTCGTTATATAAGACGTCGCAAATAATAAATATCATCATTTAAAACGCAGTCATGAAGGATGAAGGAAGTATATTAGATGAGATAGTTAAAGCTAAAGATAGTATTAAACGAAAATACATCGCTTTAAAAACCGGCTCAGATAATGTTCAACAATTAATGACACAGACATTAAAACCAATTATCGAGCCATTAAATAAAATATCGAATACAACCCGGACGCCTTCAATCAAAATAAAAAATAACGACGAAACCAAACCGAATGACAACTATCAACAAGAAATTGAAAATTGGTTCAACTCTACAGATTTAGATAAAATCTATGGCCCGAAAAAAAATACATATGGAAATATTATTTTAGGCAAAAAAGAAGCCAAGTTTTTTGAAAACACTATACTTATTGACGGAACTACTTATCCAACAACCTCGGGTATAATCCAGTTATTATTTTTGAAAAATCCACTTATTTATTCCAACGACGATCTAGAAGTATATAAATCTATATTAAAGCAGACATCGGCACATTTGACTTTAGACGGAAGAAAAATAAAAAAAAGTGGTTTCAAATATAAAGATATAATAAGAAAATTATTTCCTTCTGGCGGTCAACTATCTATGAAAATACAGAAAAATAACTTAGTGTATTGGGATAACCCGAATGAGTTAGTCGATCGGTTACGATTACTTTTGGCTTCGAAAGATGCTGGTAATACAGGTGTCTCCAATGAAATAATATCTATTTTTGAAGAATTACACGAAGCTGGGTTAATAAGACGAATACCAGATGTCTAAACGTGAAATCGCTATCGAACTACACAAACCGTCACGGAAAAATTTCGTTAGACGTAGAGTCAACGTATATGGAAAAAATGATTTATGGCAAGCTGACTTGGTGGAAATGATACCGTATTCGAAGAAAAATAAAGGCTACAAATATATTTTATGTGTAATAGACTGTTTTACTAAATTTGCGTGGGCTGTACCATTAAAATCAAAAACTGGGAAAGAAGTCACAAACGCAATGTCTAAAATATTACTCAATCGCTCACCAAAACTTTTACAACTCGATAACGGGAAAGAATTTTACAACACCACTTTCGACACACTGATGGAGAAATATAACATACATAAATATTCAACGTTTAGTATCACAAAAGCGTGTATTGTCGAACGATTTAATCGTACAATAAAAGAAAAAATGTTTAGAGAGTTTACGGCGCGCGGCTCTCACGAATGGATTTCAATTTTACCGTTGCTACTAGACGAATATAACAATTCAAAACATAGAACTATAGGAATGTCACCGGTGCAGGCAGATTTAAATCCTTTGTCAGTTACAATAAAACATCGTGAAATTTAAAATGAAAAAAATAAATTCAGAGTTGGTGATAACGTTCGTATCAGTACACAAAAAGGTGTGTTTACAAAAGGTTATTTACCCAATTGGTCAACGGAAATCTTCGAGATTATCAAAATAAATAGAACATTACCCATCACTTATCAATTACAAGATTATACTGGTAAACCTATAACCGGCTGTTTTTATTCGGCGGAAATACACAAAACCGAGTACCCAAACGAATACCTGATCGAAAAAATTATACGTAAAAAACAAAATCAAATGCTTGTCAAGTGGCTCGGATTTGATAACACACATAATAGTTGGATAAATACACGTGATGTTAAAATATAGTGTCAGTTGTTGTATAACTATGAATGTGTTTGGAGGTTCTCAAGCTGGTGAAAATAAAAGAATTATTTCAGATATTCAATCAAGTAACAAAACAATTTTAAATGATATAAAACTTCAACAGAAAGAAATTGATACTTTGAAAAGTAATATTATTAATCTACACGTAAAGACACAATTGCTGGAAAATAATATACAGACAAGTAATAAGTCTTTGTCAAATTGTGAAGATCGCACATCAGAGCTGTTTATTAAGTACGCGGAAATTACTACAACACTTGGAGTTAATGGTGAGAACTTTGACCGTCTAAGTGACGAAATAAACCGTATAACGGGGATATATGCTTAAGATTCTTTACCTAATCATGGGACATATATTTCAGACTTAAATTCTCGTTTGAAAAAAATTGAAGATAAATATAACAAGTTAAATTGATTTTTTCGAAATAAATGTCATTTTTTGTTTAAAATCAAACCTGTTACGATGTCGTCCTCGATCATAGACATTCAATGCATTCTTGGAGCAAAAAATAAATATTTTATTAAAGAATTGTCTATTGTAGACACAGAAACATGGGCGTCTCAACATTGGATTTTTAAAAATTCAAAATTATTACAAGACAACAAGAGTCGAAAAACTAACAAGTGGCTAGAACGTAATTATCATCAGATATCTGTAGACTATGGTGATATCGAATATGAAGAGCTAAGTAGAATATTGAATTCTTTAAAGTCCACATACATTTACATCAAAGGCGAACAGAAAAAACAACTTATCATGGAGTTTATACCTCACGTCACAATCATCAACATTGAAAACTTGGGCTGTCCTCGACTGGAACAAATTTGTGATGAAGAAACTTTACCTTGCTGTATTTTTCATAAGGATTTAAATCCTAAACAATGTACATTTTATAAAGTATTTGCTTTAAGGAAATGGTTTATAAATAATTCTTAAAGATTGTATAAATTTTATTGAATAAACATGAAAATATTTTAACATTGTTTTTTTTTTATTTATATGTTAACATATACATTTATATATATATGACAACATTTACATAGGTTATTAATTTAAATATTTGACTCCCCATCTACCTGAAACAGAAAAAATGATTAATTTATATAGGAAAAAACTTAAATATCTAACAATTATACATTATAAATATTATACATGGATAAAAACAAAGCATACAATATAAAATAAAATAAATATTACAAGTTTTCAAAAATAATTACAAATTATACAATATAAAGGTTAAAATACTACAAGTTAATAATACAGAAATATTTACAAACTAAAAATTAAAATGAGAAATATACATTTTAATCTATTTGAAGTATTTACATTGACACTATACAACATGAACAATATTTACATCAATATATAACAAAAATATTTACAAAGTATTTACAATTTATGCATTTAAAATAATTTCATGGTTTATACATTTACAAAGTATTTACACAGTATATACAAATTATTCGAATGATATTTACAAGTTATTTACAAAAATAAACAGTGCTATTTGCAAATTGGAAATATATACAGTTAACTAGTATTCCATAATAGCTCTCTCATAAAATCTTTTTCAAAATCTGCCCATTCCCGTCCTGTAGCATCTACCTCATCGTCAAGTTCTGGCCATATGTCATCTTTCCTATAAAATTTAAAAGTAAAATCAGTAAAATAATTTTTAAACTATATATTTGTAATAACTTACTCTATACTATAGTGTCCATGGGCTAGTGTGTTTATTTTGTCTTCTAACACCACCCTCTTATCATCATAACTATTGTAAGTCAACTTTTTTGTCTTGATCGTCACTAGCTGGTGTTTGAACGATCGATACATTATCCTTGTATGCCTCCACACCAGTTTCTCCAAACAAACACTTCCTATGGTCTTCCAACGTCATGTGGTTTTTAACCACATGAGACCTGATCCCCTTGGCCTTGATCTTTTCACCACCAACTCTGTCCTCTACTCCAGCATACACATTAAAAGCGTAGGACTTTGCCCTCAACGCACAAAACTCAGTGATTATATCCCCATCCACCTCATCAGAAAAGTACCCTGGGGACTTCTTTCTTTCTGCCACATATCATGGATGGTCACTGGGCAGGTTAGCAGTGTCCATCCGGTCCAACAAGTTATGGTTGACCGCCAAGTCCACATAAAAATCTTCAGTATCAATATGATATACTAGTGAATCTGGAAAAATAATGATATTAAATTAATATATTATATACATGAGTATAGTTTTAATATATTTACCTGTGTCAGTGTACATTAATTTAATTTTGTCTCTGTAGAATTTCTTCATTACATTATAATGATAGTCGTACATCAGCGTCTTACTTATGTCCAGTACTGCAAATCCTGTAAATAATAAATGTGTTAATAAATGATACAAATTGAATTTAAAAAAGTATATTTACCAATATAAATAGGTTTGTCAAATCTAATAATCTTATTCTCCAGGGCGACAGCATTAAGGTTCTCATTGTAATTTGTACAGTGTTTAAATGTACACTTATTAATAAGTTTCTGTAACCTCTTCTCACAAGACACCAACTCCATCTTCATCTCCTTCCTCTTCGATTGCATTGTTTTACCTGTAAAAATAGAATAAATTTAATAAATAAAGTGACATACCAAATACAGCGTTATTCATTAATTTAAAAAAGTCTTTCTCAAAATCATTCTTCGCCTTCTTCCTCATCTCGGTGTTCAAATCAATATATTTAGCCAGCCAGTCAGACTGGTTGAATTGTATTACTCTATGTACCTATAAGAAAAAAAATGTTAAAAATCTGTTTAAAAATCATATAAAATATAAATATTTACCTTTTCAACTATAAGCCCATTTTTAATAGCCTGCTGTAGGTTTCGATAGTGTATAATATAATTCTCCTTCTTTTCGAACGTTGCCATCAACTTCCGTACCTTCGAACCACTTGGCATACTGTTTTGCGGTAAGAAAGGTAGGTCGTTATGCTCGTTGTGTAGGTGTTGTGGGTACGTCACGTCTACCTCATACACACGTCCTATGGGGGAAGTCTCGTTCAAATCGTCTAATCCGTTTAATGCAGGTTCAACCCAGTTGAACCCACCGTACGGCATGTACTGTGACATAGCCCACCCATACAAGTTGTTACCTATAAAAAAATAAATTTATAAGTATATGAGAAAATAAATAAAAAATATATACTTACAGTCCTGATAAATTATCCATGATTTCTCTTTAGTCTCGTTGTATCCCGGGGTCTTGACATTATTCGCCTTCGCATACCGTTTGCTCGCTTGCACTAGTCCACCACGTATACCTATAAAAAAATAAATAAGATTATTATATGTACATTTTTTAAAAATAATATATATACTAACCATTTTCGAACATCAGCAACATGTCGTAATCATGCAATAACTGTAGCTTGACCGGTAAACTTGAGCATCGCGTCAAAACTAAGTCCTGGGGCTCTGAAGTAATGAGCAGTGTCCAGGTTATACGCCCTCATACATACGTCGCGGAAATTCTCGAAAACGTCTGCCAGCAGTAACACATCGATTTTGAGGTACAAATCACTGTACTCGCCCAACGTGTTGCAGCCGAAGTGGTCCCAGACCTCCTTCGCGTGTTCATATTCAGTCTCCTTGATCCCGGTCTCTGTCAACGTACTATAAAAATCTCTTTTCCACGGCAATCTCGTATCCTCCAACCGCTCCCAACTATCCGTGTACTCGTACGGGTACACCCCCTTACGAGTCACGAGCGGCATATCTCCGGTGACAAAATGTTTGGCTGTCTCGCGGAAGTTTTCATGTTCGGGTGTAACCAAATTTTCAGCCAGGGACGATAGACTCGACGCCATAAATCTGAATGTGTCGATAAACCGAACAGTGAAGGTACTACTTATATATTTCGAGAAAGATATAAATTTCTCGGTATAACGTAGATAGTCTGAGTATCATACCCAAGTTCTGTTACAATAAGATGCGCGTCATAGTTGGAAAGGTTGTGGAACAAAACGGGGACAAATTTAGGCTGTTGTAACTCCAAGTTACACCTAGAGCACAAGGTCTGCCTAAATTTCCCCGTCAAATGATCGTGATCCCTAACCTTGTCGCCCCCGGCTAAACTACATTTGCATAAATTACACATATTACACACTTGATGTGTTTTTTCTTCATCCTCAGTCATTTTTATAGGAATATTTGTCTTCATCAGTTTCTCGATTTTCTGGGCCACCTCAACTATCGCTTCTACAAAATGTCTCGCCACGTCCGTCCTGTCTTCGCTGCCTTTGTAGATTACCGGCCCCGCCGGTATCTCGTACTCCTCCAATAATTCCACCGGCACGTCGTCGCTCGCCTTCACCAAAAATCCGTAACTCATTGCTTCGTGTTTATGTATTATTTTCGTGCTCTTCCCCTTATCCTCACCCGTATTCACCAACAATGCTTCGAAATCCGCATAAATAACAAAAGGGTGTCGAACCGTTTTTTTCCACGCCTTGAACTCAATACACTCCCCCTCCTTCGGCATCTCTGGTAGAATGGGTTTGTGTACCCCGCAAATCAATTTGTGCTGGTTCAGAGCTTCCTGCCCACTCATCTTATATTTTAAATTTTGGTTGTCGAATGACGTAAAACAACGTTTGCAAAAGACCACGGACTCTTTATGACTAGTTTTCTGTGCGCGCACTAGTCGGGAAAAATTTGAAATGTATGTATAATGTGAGTTTTCACCATCCGTTATCAGTAACAGGTCGAAGTGGTTGGGCTTCTCTTCATCGACGACACGTAGCGGGTACCCGTCGTATGTAGGAAATTTCATCGGCGGCTGAAACTTTTTTTCTATCCCGTAACGTTAACTGACACATTTACATTATTTTTTTCGAATTTAGTTATATCGGAGAGAGGTGTTGGGAATGAGATGTCGTTAAAATTATATTTATCTTCATGTTTGTGATAATTTTCACCGATGCGGTATACCGATGGACCCGTCACATGCCTTGCGAGAATCGCCCACTTGAAACATTCCTGGTCTACGTTCTGAGGGTTGATAGTCGCCCGTTTCCTATCGATGAACGCCGGCAACTCTATATATGATGATCCACCAATCGGAGTATATTTGTAGACCGCCAATAATAGTCCGTCGATCGACTCCAATGTAAAACCGCTACCTCTCCCCATATATTCGTCCTTCTCTTTCATCAACTTCATATACGCTATCTCTACAATCGTTCTGATATCACTATCTGAGAAAATTTCGGCCGCCGATGTCTTAAACGCACGATTTTCAGACGAGTTTGGTACGTTCGGCCGGTTATAGGTCGCCTCAAGTTTCAAATTAAATTTAATCGCATGTTTTTGTACATGTGTTTTTAACAATTCTATCATTCCAGGCATAAGTGGACGGAGAAAGTCTGAATAAATTTTTGTATTGGTGATATTTTTAGCGTAATACCACACAATCTTCCTATTTGCGGACGACGAAATTTCATTAAATCCGACTGACTGTACCATATCCATCCTAGTTTTTTTTGCCCTAGCAGCCGACACGGTATTGGCCATAGAAACGCGTTTGCCATTTACAGCAGAAGTGTAAGATTCTTTAACACAAAAAAAAAAAAGCCCTAATTAATATCTACTAAAATAAACCTAAACTATTTTTCCTATCATGCTCGAAAAAATGTTTTCCATTTAAAATAAAAATTATATTGTAAATGATATATATTTTCATATAATAAAATTCGTTGTGTGAAAATTAAAAATCTATCAAACAGTCCGACATCCGGTGTAATGCCGGAATACTCCAACTATTACCCCATAGGATGAGTGAATTGATCGATATAATGCCGGAATACTCCAACTATTATACCATTGATCGTTTCACTGACTGTCTGATAAATTTAAAATAAAAATGTATGATATTTTCGAGTTTTTTAAAATTTATGATTTTTTCGAGTTTTTTTAATTTGAGGGTAATAAATAAAACTAACCTGTATCCTCAAATTCGTCCATGGCCGCCATACATATGTCATCTTCGGTTAACATGTGCAAACCACCAGCCGGGACATTTGGCACAAAAATTTGAGGCGCGATTTGAATCTGCGGGGTAGAAGGAGGCGCAAACTGAATCACGCTTGGTCTTGTTTGCTGATCAATGATCGGTGCAGCGGGCAATGGTCTCAAGTGAGCCGGAACGTTAATGATACCTTAGAAAAATAATAGTCACAAATTAATATTGAATAAATAAGATACAGTTTAAACTTTTATTACATACCATGAACGTTCTTCAAATGCCTATTAAGATGCGTCTTGTACGAAAATGTTGATGGACATACGGTGCATGGAATACGCACACCGGTATGTGTTTTTCCATGTCTGAGCAGAGCGTCTTTACGCGCGAACACTGACGGACATTGATTGCAATTAAACATATTTAAAATGTTTAAGGTAATGACGAGAGAAAGAATAAAGTGTTTAAACACTTGAAAAAATTAAACACTTAGAAAATTAAACAGAGTGTGTAAGGACTGTGAAAACACGGAGAGAGCAAAGGCAAAGTAAACGTAAAGGTGCAGGTGTCTGGAACAGACTGACTCTATCTCGGTGACCAACAGGGCTGGTGTCACTATCCAGATATCATACCATTTTCAAGAGGGGCGCAATTTAAGTCAGGACATGGTAAAATGTTAATAAGGTATTTACTATGATAATTTTATACATCGATATATATTTCCAATTATTTTGGAAATCATTGTTTTTGTGCTGGATACATAAAGCATTACTATATAAAATGGTTCATACGTGCTGTTGTTGTAAAGATGACTCGGTAAGGGTCATCCCGCTAACAATGAGACTTGTTTACGCGGCATTTGACAAACGGTATTAGTTTTAGACCCAATAGTAATATAGTTGAATAGTACCGTTCGTAGTAATATAGTTGAATAGTACCGCACGACTGCTCGATGAATTCTTGTAAGAATTCGGTGCGGTGAGTTCCGCTAACAATACGAGTTGTTTACGCGGTATTTGACAATCGCCAATAGATTTTGACCCGATAGAGATGACTAATATTTATATGCTACTTACAGAATTATACAATTTTTTTCGATTATACAGATGTATTTATTGATAGGAAATATTATTCAATTAAAATAATTTTGTATAAAACTAATCTCTTAATAATACTAGCCTATACGACTGACTAACGTTATATAGCACGACTGATCATAAATTTATGTGATTTGAAATATACAGACTACCTAAAGATTTATACACAATGGTTGTTCACTGCTCTGTGAAACCTTTGAAAAATAGATGTTGACATACCAGGAATTGTATGTTACTCGTTGAAACATACGATGTTATTTTCAAATAATATTATTATTAAATAAAATTTAAGAAATAATATAAACTGTCGTATGGTTATAAAGAAAAATTTATTATTACTTTATACATTTTTATTATTATTATTTTACATTTGTTTTTTTGAACCTTCGTATGCAACCATATGACGATTCATCTCTTCATCATAACCGTCTTCGCCCCAATTATTCTCGTACGCATTCATAAGTTCAATCAACTGTATGTCATACCCGTCATCGGATTCATTTGGAATGGGACTCATGGTTCGTTGTAATGTATCACGAATTAAATTGTGTTCCCGAGGTGGTCTAAGCAAAGGCAGGTTTAACATGCTGAGTGAGATAGTTGACTGTGTTTCAACTTCCGGTAACAAATCGTTTCTCACTCTAAGCACAAGCGGTCTCGGTGTTGTATCCATGAACATGTCGGGTGAGGATGGTTCAGACTGAATCGGTGATAAAGATCGAAAAGGGTTTTGAGATGACCGTGGTAATGATGGTGTTGTAGGTGAAAGAATTGGTGAAAACGCGCGATACCAAATACCCATCTGCGACTCTCGGTGAGTGGAGTACCCACTATCTTCGGATGGAGTCTAAATAATAAATACTATTAACTTTATTTATGTATTTTATTATTTTAAAATTATAAACTTACTATAGCCCCATATCCGTTTTCATCGTGTTCGTAATTGTTCATTCTTTGAGCGAAAAGGTTATCTTCGATTGGTATTCCCTCTAGAATCCTTCTATATTCATAGCCGTCAAAAATTGGTGTTGAATTATTAGACATCTAAAAATTGGATTGTTTATTTATAAAATAATTTATAAATAATACAAAAATATACTTACATTATTGCAGCCTGTAGATAAAGTATTCACGAACGAAAATATAAATAATGTTTCACTACAAACGTATCTGAATAAATCTAATAGTATACTGAGTTGGTGAAAAATAATTTGTGATGCGTTTTATAACACGATACCGGCGGCTCGAATACATGGGAGTCAAAAATATGGCGCGTGTATAAAAATATGGTGTGTGTACAATAATATGTTGCATGTACAATAATATGGTGTATGTACAATAATATGTTAATAATATGGCGCGCGCGCAAAATACGTCATGTACGTGTGGGAGCGGGTGGTGTGGCGGGAGGGGTAAAAATACGTCATGTACATGTTGGACCTGGTGGTGGTAGGGGGTAAAAATACGTCATGTACGTGTTGGACCTGGCGGCGGTAGGGGGTAAGGCTCAGCTTCTCAGGGGGTGTGGGTGTGGCACGGGTGTGGGGGTGTGGGGGTGTGGGGGTGTGGGGGTGTGGGGGTGTGGGGGTGTGGCTCCAGAACCCCCTATTTCATACTACTGATAAGGACTTAGGGTATATCCAAATAATATTATGTAACTTCGAAAGAAGCTTCAGCTATTATAAATATTAAATGTAATTGCTGATCATTTATTTTTGACAATTTGGAAAACAATGTAGTCCCGGTGTCACCGGCGATTTATACCTCCGTGAATTTTTACCCCCCTATAAATTTTACCGAGGAGGTAAAAATCACCTAACTTAACCGGTGATTTTTACCCACCTACAAATTTTACCGAGGAGGTACAAATTTTGGTATAAGGGGGTGGTACAAATTTTACTAATTTTGCAAAGATTTTTTCACCTATCCACTAATTCAATACATAATACCTAATACATTTTATTGTTGAATGATATAAATACTATAGTTTGGATTTTTTAGTCATTGCAAATAGCCATAACTCATAACTAGTCATAAATACACTATTTGAATATTATTTATTCAAAATTCTTAATTGTAACCTATAAGTAGGTACGTTATAAGTTATGTGTTAACCAACAATTTTGGTAAATGCTAGTTTTCTAACTATTATCTAACTAACTATTTTTGCTAATTGGTAAAGTGATATTTTTTTCAGTGTAACGGCCTAGATCAAATCAAAACGTATTTTTTTTAGTGTATATTTAGAAGAAACACTTTAAATAAACCAATATAATGCTCATGGTGAGCCTATATAACTAATAACATTATCAATAAATTCATTAAAAAAAAGCAGGTAAGTGGGTATCGCTCTGCTGTATATTAGGGGGTGGGGTGGACCTCAGACTATGGAAGGTTAAATTTGAATGCAATGATAGGTATCATTGTATACGAAAAACGATTCTGAACGAAGATGATTTGTCAGTTTAGGATATATTATATTTAAATATTGTCAAATATTCTATTTTGAAACAAATAGTATAGTTTTTATATTATGTTACTATGGTTACTATGGCCAACATTCGCATTATGAGCGTATGAAATTTAATTTAAATTTTGACATATTTCGTATAAATTCGAACTTTAAACACTTATAAAAAAAAATTGTGACTAACGATTTCGGATTTTTTTTTATCACTTTAAGAACAACTTATAAGAAACCTTGTATTAAATTTTCAAGATTTTCTGGCCACCCAAAAAATTTTTATCGGCATTTGAAAAAAAAAAAACTTAGAAAAGTCGAAAATTTCAATTGTCTATTAGTAGCTTAAAAATGGTCAAAATATTTTGAAAATTTAACTGTAAAGAGATAACCATAATATAAACATTTGGTGAAAATTTCAAGTATTTACAATAATTCGTTTTTGAGTTACAGCAAAATCAAAAAATCGATTTTGTCGAAAAGTGGTTTTTCCGTAAAATTTCCATTTTTCTGTCATTTTTTTTTGTTTTTCTCGATTTTTTTGAAAACTATTTGAAAACTTTAATTTTGACCCCCCTAAAGTACCAACTAGATTCAATTTCCTATTCAAAGAGGGGCTGAAGTCTAAAATCGGAGCATTATTACTGCTCCAAATGTTGTCATCAGACACAAAAAAAAAAAAAAAAAAACACACATCATTGTAAAAGCAATACATTCATCACTCCGTTCAGAATCTAAAAATAAATCTATATCTATAATTTATATCAAGCATCAAACAGCAATAAATATTATAATATAATATTTTTTAATAAAATAATTTTTTTAACTATGGTTTTTCGTTTGACCCACGATGACGACAGTCAAGGCTACACGATGCTCAGATATTCCCCCCAAGGCTTTCAAAAATGTTTAATGTTTTAATACCTACATATTTCTCCTTAAGAACATTAAATATAATAAATATAAAATGAAAATGCAAAATAAAACAAATATAATAAAATATATAAAATGAAAAAATAAAATAAATATAATAAGTATATACCAATTCGTCTTTCGGATTGTATAAGTTTTTTTTTTATCAACTATTTTCTATACATTTGTAACTACATCATAATGTACATTTGCTATGTTTCGTAAGTATATACATCTCTCTGACTTTTGTAAGGGTTTTTTTAAATCCATATGCTTAGGAAATAGCTGCCAAGTGTTGTTACGAGTTGAGAAAACATAAATAGATGTTTTTAATAGTAAAACTGCTCCAAATATCTCTATATCAGTACCCCATGTACCTATAAAAAATCATATATTTAATACGTACACAAATATATAAATGCAAAATATATTCCAAACGTTTTATATTGTTCATAAGGGGGTCCGGATTTCATTGCGGAATGTATCTTTTTTTGCATGATCCTAGACAATACTTTTCATTGTCATAATTTATTTCTTGCTACAAAGACATCAAAGGTGAAACTTTTATTTTGCATTTTTTAGCATTTTGTTCATTTAATGTATATTTGTACATAATACGAGTATAGTATTTATACATTTTATGACATAATAATTTAAGTTTAGCTTGGTAATACAAAATATTATTTATGTTTACAATGAATAATGCTACCCAAAAAGATGCAGATGTCATTCAAATACCTTTAACTTTTTTTTTGTTTTTAATAAAATAAAAATTATACATTTATAAAGTTACATAATAAAATAACAAATTTTAAAATAATTGAGTCATTTTTGCGGTAAAATATATTTTTAAAGTGCATGTTTAGCTGTTTTTTAGAGCATTTTTCAGTGGTTTATTGTGCATTTAAATCTAGGCCCTATTCATAACGAATTTCCATCTCCTTCGATATCCTTTGTAGCAGTTGGTTCTCCGAGATATTTCCTCTTGCCTGCAGTATGAACACTTTTAACAAATTTCAATTTGAATTGTTTGCTTTTTATAATTTGCCAGGATTTTGATGTTTGATTAAATACACGATCTTCATTTAATGCAACCCATTCAGCCAATATCACATCATCATTAAAATATATATAACTGCTTTTATCAATGTCCGCGTCTTGCATCGTCAGCTCATTATTTATTTATTTATCCAGTTCATGATCTTTATTTTCTTCCCAATTTTCAACGTCAACATGTTCTTTAAAAGGTTTTAAATTACATACATTTTTTTTTTTTTTTTTAATTGTATTGCCAGATTTCAAAACACACCCACTGTACCATACATTAACCAAAACATCGTACTGATATCCTTAAATTGTACATCTTTGTAAAACAACTATTTGATATGAATAGGATGTTAAAGAAATATTGAATTTAACTTTTAAAAAAGAACATCTAAATAATATACAATTAACGTTCAGCACAAACATTTTTAAGTGAACCCAAAATTAATAATTATTAGATTTTTCTTAGAAATTGTACTTGGGATGTTGTACGTAGATGTTATATGGAAGTTAATAATTTTATTGTTGGTTATAATTTCATTAGATAATATCTAACAAACATCTTTTTTAAGACGTTCTAAAGAGGTTTTAATAGGTAAAAAAATATTCAATTTTTTCAATTATTATATTATATATATATAATCTTAATTTAAAATAGTTTAACATCGCATAGTTAAATGTCACGATTAAAAATATATTATATCTTTCTTAATATATATAAATCTCGTGTCACAATGTTTGTCCTCAATGGACTCCTAAACCACTTAACCGATTTTGATGAAATTTTTTACACCGCGTGTAATTTGGTCCAACTTAAAAGATAGGATAGTTTTTATTTCAAATTTTTTAATACATTAAATATTTTAATTAACTTTTTAATAAATTTGTATGATTGCATGGTGTATTTCGGGTTTTTCCGTGGCCGACCGCGATAATATCTATCTGTAACCTGACCTTTTTTCTATTGAATGTGTTTTATCGTCGGCGGCGTGTAGATATGAATTGTTCCGAGAATCATCTCCATAATATATAGCAGGGATGGGCAACTCAAAGTTACTATAGGGCCAATTTTTAGAAATTTAAAATATAGCGGGCCAGAGCAAAAAAAAAAAAAAAAGGTCATTCAAAATATGCATTTTAAATAGTATTTATTTGGAATAGAGTATACCTAATGCAATTTGAAAATGTAGCGCGGGCCAGATAAAAAAGGCTCGCGGGCCGGATGTGGCCCGCGGGCCGCCAGTTGCCCACCCCTGATATATAGGATGGTTTTTATCTCAATATTATTTTTTGCATTGCAATGTTTGTAATAAAGAAAGTTATAGAATTTTCGAGAAATGTTCAAAGGTATAAAATGCGAAGTTCGGTACGACGTATTCATCAGTTAATATAAAGCGCTACAATCTGACCGAGTCAGTCATTATTGAGTTAATTGTGCCGTCTCGAGTTTTGTTTGTTATTTTTATTTATACAGTTTAATTTGTATCGGTTTAGTGTTTTCTTATTTTACTTTACCTACACACTAACCATAAATACTTGGTATTGTGTTATTATTGTAATATTGTGCAGTGTTTAGTATTGAATATTCTTTAATTTTTTTTAATGTAACGCCGCGGAAATCTAACCTACACAATCAGTATAGTAAAAATATATGAATAGGTATATTGGCAAGGATGAGTTGAATTTTGAATCCTATTTTTAACATTAATACATATATACATACAATACACATATTTATATACATAAAAATACCGTTTGAGCGATGATTATTCAATTGTTTTTACCTCATATAGTCGCATATAGGTAAAAATAATTTCATTCGCGCAAACGGAATACTATTTTTTTGTACGGGCGACGAAGTGCACGGGGACAGCTAGTAGATATATATAGATATATCTTTAATCATGGTAGATGTATATATCAATATATATTAATATATTAATATAATATAATATAGTTGCAGTTGTGATAATAGTGATATATTAATATATAATATTTATAGCTATTGCCGGGAAAAACCACCGCGGCAACCGGCATAGAGCCGCGGCTGCGATATGGTCATCGAGACTCAAGCGTTATACATAATCAGTTCGATTGTTCGATATATTTATATAACATTTATTCATAATCGTTATACGTCTTTAATATCGTCTACTGTCTGCTGTCTTTAATCAGTATATTTTGTCTTGTACTCGTGTGCAACCGTGCTGCTACAAAGACCGCGAAGAGTACTCTGCATTATAGTTTGCATTTTTGACACCAAAATTGAAGTACACATTAATGTAATCAATTAATTACACAATAATGGATCAAATTAACAGTCAAACAAAGGTAATACATTATAATATAATACTATATAATATAGGTACTAGAAATACTCTTACTTTATTTAGTGTTAGATATTAAGGTTAGACAATATATATATATTTCTATCAGACATCAGTATTCATTAATAATTTATATTCGGTACTTACCATACTTATCATAATTTATTGGATGAATTTATTAGTATATAATAGGGTTCTTTGAGAAAAAGAATACCTATTCTGTTATTCCTATCAGCTGGTTAAAAAAATCAAAAAAAGGATGTTTGAACTGTTTATGGCCTAATGCTCGGCGAGTTACAGCCATGTCAATAATGAAAGGCGATAAACCCTCATCTAAATGGACCACCCATCCAGTTAAACTAATAGAAGCATTTGGTAAATTATAAAATTAGCAAAATATTGCCATAATTATAGTTAGGTATTAATTATTATTTCATTTTTTTTATTATATATTGCCTACTTTATTAAGATTCGTATGAAGCAGCTGCTGCAAAAGAAATAAAATTATTTATATCATCAGGTGGTGAGTCACAGAGTGATTCTGACACTGAACACAAAAAAGCAGCCCTAGATGAAGACTATAATGCTAGTTCGTATTAAATATACAATTTATATTAAACTTGACAATATTTAAAATCAATTTTAGAAATACTTTAAATAATATTAATTACCTATAGCTAGTGTTAAGCTATTTATTATTATGTTAGGTAGGTACTGATTATGCCTACTTCAATATATATTTAACAGCTTTTAATATTATTTTAATTCATTAGGTTCTAGTAGTATACATTTGTTTAACAAATTAAGAGTATCTAAAAAAAAATAATTTTCGTGCAACTGTCGGTTTGCCTATTTCAAATAGGTTTATAAGAAGACGTCGAATGGGTTTTAAATAAAAAAAAGCTGGTAAGTGAGTATCGCTCTGCTGTACATTAGGGGGTGGGGTGGACCTCGGACTAGGGTAGATTAAATTTGAATGCAATGATAGGTATCATTGTATACGAGAAACGATTCTGAACGAAGATGATTTGTCAATCTAGGATATATTCTATTTAAATATTGTAATATATTCTATTTGAAACAAATAGTATAGTTAGTATATGTTACTATAGTTACTTTATAGTATCTGTTTATTAATAAAAAAAGTATTTGGCCAACATACGCATTATGAGCGTATGAAATTTAATTTAAATTTTGACATATTTCGTATAAATTCGAACTTTAAACACTTATAAAAAAAATTGTGACTAACGATTTCGGATTTTTTATTATCACTTAAAGAACAACTTATAAGAAACCTTGTATTAAATTTTCAAGATTTTCTGGCCACCCAAAAAATTTTTATCGGTATTTGAAGAAAAAAAACTTAGAAAAGTCGAAAATTTCAATTGTCTATAAGTAGCTTAAAAATGGTCAAAATATTTTGAAAATTTAACTGTAAAGAGGTAACCATAATATAAACATTTGGTGAAAATTTAAAGTATTTACAATGATTCGTTTGAGTTACAGCAAAATTAAAAATCGATTTTTTTTTAAAACTATTTGAAAATGTTTACTTTTGACCCCTCAAAGTACCAACTAGATGAATTTTCCTATTCAAAGAGGGGCTGAAATCAAAAATCGGAGCATTATTACTGCTCTAAATGTTGTCGTCAGACACAAAAAAAAACACACATCATTGTAAAAGCAATACATTCTTCACTTCGTTCAGAATCTAAAATGTAGTTATTTTACATAGTTATATTAAAAGTACTTATATTGTATCATAATTAAAATATTTTTATTTAGGTACTTACCTTTACGGAGTTGTAGATAAAAATGAAGATTCTGATAAAAAAAATTCAAAAATTTAAATATCGTATGCACAACACATATGCTTACATTAAAATATACACATTAAAAATTTGTAACACCGTGTTGAAGTCTTCAGAACGAAGGTGAATACGTAAATGAAAATAATAATCTGAATTTAGTCCTTAATTGTTATTTTTTGTCCCATTCCTCCCTCATCTCTAAGATATCAGATATTAACATTGCATTAATTTTTTTTTTACCAAGAAGTTATTAGCTGTTAACTATAGTATAGTTAATATGGGTTTAATGTTTATCAACATTTTTTGGTATGTTCTTTATACATACTAACTCGGTATGGCACTATGGCTTTACTTACTGTATAGTGTATTGTCACAAGTGCTACGTGCTCTGATGTCCTATACCAATAATATAATACATAAAGGGGTCCATACAGAGTAGGCCTGAGTAATAAGATAATAATCAACCATATATTATAATATCATGACTCGTAATGGGAATAGTACGACGAGGAAATACTTAAGAATATATAATGGGGAGTAAATACCTACATACCTGAGGGGTAATATATTATGCCTAGTCGCTATGAAAATAGCCACTTATACTTTGACCTTTGGAAATCGGAGATGAACGAACTCAACGATACATTGTAGGCCTATAATATGACTGTCAATCATATTTATGATTATTGAATATTAATCTCGAGTTCTGAGAATCTCGAGCGAGGCTGACCACAGACGCGTGGGGATATCGTCACCGGATGTTGCCGGACGTCATCATCGCACGCGCATCCTCTGAAATGCGTAATAGTGTGAGAAGCGAATGACCTGAATACGAATAGGCCAGAAGGGACATGAGTAGGAGATCAGGGGACACTGACTATATAAGGGGGCCCAGGAGAGGACTCCCGCAGACGTGATTTTCCAGAGCTAGAGCAAGCACCTTCACGTCACTTTACACCAGAAATCGTTCATTTGGACTTAGTTTATTTTCCAATTAAATTAATTAATTGAACTTAGAATATTTTCAATCAGTTTTAATAAAACACTTAGTAATATTTCGATTACTTTATTTCATCATTACCTATATCTTTTCGACAAGCTGTTGGCCCACTACACAAGTAACAATACATAACAATAGTCTATCTATCTGTCTAACTATTACGAACCTTTGAGTAGTATTTCGTTAACGTGCATTTTAAATGTACCTATATAGTTACAATAGTTACATATACCTATACTAATTTGTCAAGTTTTGGTTATCGCCGACCGCCGTTATGGGTTACCTTTGACAGATGGGTCACTGTGTCTCATTAGAGTACCTATTACGCTATGCTGTGACTGTCGTACCTTAAATATAATCTAGATTAAGTATTATATTATATTATTCTTTAAATTCTTTTTTATAACTTATTTTATTGAAGTAGTCTTTGTAGGCTATTTTATTATTATAATACAGGCACATAGCATTTCATAATGTTTATCACTTTAACTTGGCTTTCAATGAGTACACGAAATTGTTTGATAGCAAACGTTATTTTAAACCATTGGAATGCGGTCAATACATATGGCGTCACGGTGATGACAGCGCAGTCGAAAAACAACCGTCGTTGCACGTGGGCGTCTATCCGGTACACAGATTGACTACTACTAGTCAAGCAATAAAACCTAGCAGTTTCACTGACATTGAAGTGGTGTTTGAGGTCAACACTGAAATGGTTGTTGAATTCGGAGCACCGTTCCAATTCACGCACTTTGACAAAATTCATATTCCATTCGAAGACGGTGTGATGCATCATAATTTATCTACTACACAGGGGCAGTACTTTTTCCGTGACGATTTGTCGTCGATGTACAATCAATTTGTAACAATAGAATAAGATAATAAATAATAAAACACGATTCAATAATATATAATATTGTATTTATTTAGTAAATGATAAAAAAATAACGGAGACAGTTTTTTATCATACATTTTTAGAAAAGGTGCGCTAATCCATGTGTACACTGATAAACGGTCCTTGAACGACGGGTCATTGATTATCGATAAATAGTGATTGGTCAATAATATTATCGGGGGCCCTTGTAGGGGAACATCGTTTTTGTATTTAACATGCACTCTAGTAGTATCCCCTCCTAATAGTTCCTTCATTTTTTCCAAATGATATACCTCGTAATTAGGTTCGTTCCAAATTACGAGACGTTTGCCGGCGCCATCGGAAAAACTGAAATTATTCGTTTTGTTGGCAGTTCCGAACATACCGTAATTCAAAAAAAATGGTGAAATTATGCTATCCGTTATTAAACCAAGCTACTTATGACCATATATTCGACCACATGTACGATCTTAATTGTATGGATAATATTGACTTTTCGTAAATTTAGGAAGTAGGATCTCGAAGGACTCAGGGACACGAAGGAAATGTGGAAATATGCGTCAATGAAATGCCGAACGACGTTCCCAGAGAACTCAGTGCATTTGCAGAACATCAAGACGGCAATGCGAACCACTCTCCCGTTGATGAAGAGTTCGGATACGATGAGGGAAGTTCTAATATCAAATCAGTATGCGTGTACCCAACGTCGCTTTTGAAATTGAAACGGATCTATCGATATCGTAATACACTGTTCCAGGCCCTCTAGCGTGCGCGTTAAAATACGGTTTTACGTTAGGTTTATTGTAATATTCAACGAATTCATTAATACTCCAGTCCCGTATAATAGCGCACCAATTCCTAAGAGCTACTTTACATTTTTTGTCTTCTTCTAATATAGTATTTAATCGACTATTCAAATAAAATTCTTTGATGTTCGTGAAAGCGTCGGGCGGACAACAAGGATACTGGTACAGCAAATTTTTTAGCGACGTTGGGTACACGCATACTGATTTGATATTAGAACTTCCCTCATCGTATCCGAACTCTTCATCAACGGGAGAGTGGTTCGCATTGCCGTCTTGATGTTCTGCAAATGCACTGAGTTCTCTGGGAACGTCGTTCGGCATTTCATTGACGCATATTTCCACATTTCCTTCGTGTCCCTGAGTCCTTCGAGATCCTACTTCCTAAATTTACGAAAAGTCAATATTATCCATACAATTAAGATCGTACATGTGGTCGAATATATGGTCATAAGTAGCTTGGTTTAATAACGGATAGCATAATTTCACCATTTTTTTTGAATTACGGTATGTTCGGAACTGCCAACAAAACGAATAATTTCAGTTTTTCCGATGGCGCCGGCAAACGTCTCGTAATTTGGAACGAACCTAATTACGAGGTATATCATTTGGAAAAAATGAAGGAACTATTAGGAGGGGATACTACTAGAGTGCATGTTAAATACAAAAACGATGTTCCCCTACAAGGGCCCCCGATAATATTATTGACCAATCACTATTTATCGATAATCAATGACCCGTCGTTCAAGGACCGTTTATCAGTGTACACATGGATTAGCGCACCTTTTCTAAAAATGTATGATAAAAAACTGTCTCCGTTATTTTTTTATCATTTACTAAATAAATACAATATTATATATTATTGAATCGTGTTTTATTATTTATTATCTTATTCTATTGTTACAAATTGATTGTACATCGACGACAAATCGTCACGGAAAAAGTACTGCCCCTGTGTAGTAGATAAATTATGATGCATCACACCGTCTTCGAATGGAATATGAATTTTGTCAAAGTGCGTGAATTGGAACGGTGCTCCGAATTCAACAACCATTTCAGTGTTGACCTCAAACACCACTTCAATGTCAGTGAAACTGCTAGGTTTTATTGCTTGACTAGTAGTAGTCAATCTGTGTACCGGATAGACGCCCACGTGCAACGACGGTTGTTTTTCGACTGCGCTGTCATCACCGTGACGCCATATGTATTGACCGCATTCCAATGGTTTAAAATAACGTTTGCTATCAAACAATTTCGTGTACGAGTCATCTCGTAGTTCTTTGGTCTCCGTATCGTTTACTTTTTCCGTATTTTTACCAATTTTGATTTGTGTGAATCCAGATCTTCGGTTTTTTTTGTTCATCATAATAACAGTGTCATTTCCTGTAATCGATTTTCCGGAAATCCCGTTAAAAACTCCTTCTATCGGTTTTCCCAACAATCCCAATTTTGGGCTGTAAGAATACTCGGCAATAGTTTTCCCGGTTGTGAAACTAGCATCAATTTTCGTGATGAGTTCGTTTAATAACGGCCAACCCAGTTTTGTGCTGTGTCCTTTGTCCGCGACCATCGTGTAATAATGATTGTTGTGAAACGGTAAGTGAAAAAAAGAATTCGGTATACCGTCAAATTCACCGGTAAAAATAGGTTTTCCGTCATGCTTACACCCGTACATCGCTTGTATAGTTTCTTCTTGATATTTACTATTGTCATCGGTACACGATGTCGGATTCATCGCATCGGTAGTTCCAAAACCGTATCTGTAGTTCACACCACGGGTAATGTTAGTTAAATTATGCGCGACAACGGCAAATTTATTTTGATTCAGTGTTGCCAAACTAGATGTTGTTGCATTTGTCTCGAAGGCCGTTCGCGGATTACGCATTACGACATTTACTTTTACGTGTTTACACAACGAACCCGGTGTATTACTCACTAGCTTGTATTCGCTGGGCGATAAATACAAAAATGGATATTCAACAGGTATGTGATTCAACGACGTTGTTACTACGTGCAATCCTTTTACCGTAGAAGATAAGTCCAACATTTTCCAAGCCAATCCGTATGATATAAATGAATGACATTTTTTGAATACCATAGTATAGCCTGTTGTAATGTGTGTGGGTCTAGGTAGTACAGCGTTTTCAGCACTGGGATTTCCCGTATCACTGTCAGAAGCAGTGGCGCTAGCAGTACCAGGTAAAACCATATTGGATTTCTTGCTAAATGAAGACCCCGCTGGGGAATCAGCAGGCCTCTTGGACGACGATGTAGGTGTCTCCATATTATTACCGCTAGTTGAAAAATTATTATCGAAGTTATCGACGTGCTGGTGATCAGTACCCAGTTGTCGGCTCGATTCAGTGTTATTTGTTGATTTTGTTGTGGTATCAGCTGGTTCTGCATTACCCTTGGTTGCTGCTCCTTGTCCGCCGGTTTCCTTTTGTTCTACGAATAAACGTCACAGAGTCAGATTATATATTATACACGTATACTGAAATATAATGCATGCTTATCCGATTCTACACGACCGCACTGTGGATATATTGCACTATTACTGCCGGTAATCGCTTCGTGTGTACGTTCTGCAATGTTTTTCAGTCCAAGGCCAACAATCGTGGCAATGTTACCATAGTATTTATCAGTAGTATTCATTGCTGCCAACATTAATGAGATAACAAGTATTGGTGTACTGTTTCATGAAATCAATTTAATTTTTTTTGCGTTCTTCTCTTTTTCATTCGCTACCGCGTATTTCTTATTTTTATTATCAACTATTGGTAGTGCGTTGTTGGTGTTTTCGTCCAGTTTCATCCAAGGATTCCACTTTTTGGTCGCATTTCTGCTGTGGCTTGGGCCGTGAGTACAATTATTATTGTTGTATCCGTTATCACTTTGGCGATTTCACACTATCAAATTATCACCGTCTTACTTGGATCAGCTGTTTATTTTTTTCCTGTCTTGGAGACTTTAACGCAAGGTACCAAACTACATTAACTCTCGCCTGCTGTCCGTATATGCAACCGACTTTACATCACTGTTAAGCTGGTAGTATCCAATTGTGTCATGATTAATTCAAAAACAACCACTCGCAGTGGCGCTAAATTACTGGCTGTCGCTTCTCCTAAAGCTGTCTCTTCACCTGCTACCAGTTCTCCATCCAACGATGATATCATGACTACGTTATTATCCTTTCGAACCGAGTTTTCTGATTCTTTTAAAAAACTGTCATTGACGCAAGACAATCAATTTAAAGAGTTGAAAAATGACATAGTTCAACTGTCCTCTCTTCTTGCTGAACTCAAAGCTGAAAATAACACGCTTAAGGGTGAGGTGGTTTTTCTAAAAGATAAAGTCCTGAGGCTGGAATCCTTGGACTCTCCTGCCTTTTCATCCACTGTTGTATCACAAGTATTCCAGGAAACGTTTGAACGAGAAAGATGCTCTACTAATTTATTGGTATACAGTGTTCCTGAGTCTTCCGCTGAATCTACCACTCAACGTATCACTGATGACAAATCAACTTTTGAGAATATTGTAATTCCTCTTATAGGCAATCTTCCTGCTCAATACAAATTGGTTCGTCTGGGTAAAGCTCATGCTCACAACCCTCGTCCCTTGAAAATTATTTTTGAATCTAAAGAATGCGCTTCCAAATTACTAGCTATCTATTATGAGGTAAAGAAAAAGGGTACTAACTTTCCGCCAAACTTCCGAATTGTAAAAGATAAGACTCTACTTCAACGTACCCTACTGCGCAACTGCCACTCTGAACTTGAGCGTAGGTCTCAAGATGGCGAAACTGGACTGCAGATTGTTCATATAAATGGTCTCCCGAAAGTCGTGCTTAGCAATCCTAGGAATGGAAATTTCAACCAGAGGCCCACATTCAACAACCCTTAACTCATTTATCAGCTAGCAGCCCTCTCTCTGGTTTTTACCAGAACTGCCGTGGTCTCCGGACGAAAATTCTAAATTTTAAATGTAATGTAGCCTGTATAAATTATGATTTTTTTGTATTAACTGAAACTTGGTTAACCGATTCTTTTACTGATTGTGAACTTGGTCTTACCAATTATAATATTTATAGATATGATAGATGTTCTAATACTAGTAATTGTTTAAGGGGTGGCGGAGTTCTCATTGGGATAAGAAAAGATTTATCTTCCAAATTAATTGCTGTTCACGAAATTAACGTCGAGCACTTATTTGTAATGCTCTCTGTTGGGTCCTTTAAGTTCATAATTAATGCTGCTTATTTTCCTCCTCTAAGTCCACCTTTTTTATTTGAAAATTTTATGTCCTTATTGGAAACTACATATCAACAACATCCTGAACACACGTTCTTACTCTGTGATGATTACAACTTGCCTGATATTTCCTGGTCTAATGATTCACATGGCCTTACTTATACTTCTTCCTCCCCTCTTCGTGTGCCTTGTGTTCCTGAACTACTTGCCTTCAACGGGTTCTACCAAAAAAATTCTGTTTTAAACTCTAAAGGTTCCATTCTTGATCTAATTTGTTGTAACACCGATTCCGTTATCGTTTCTGAATCTCTTGAACCGTTTGTTCCGCCTGATCCTTATCACCCACCACTTAATATTTCATTACATAATATCTCTACCTCTACTACGTTAAATAACTCGCATTCCTTTCACAACTTCAAAAAGGTGGATTACAATAGTATTATACATTTTCTGTCTTCCTACGATTGGGTCTCTACTCTATCCAACCTTGATTTAAACACTTCGGTTAATACCTTCACTGATTCTCTTCACAGTTCAATTTTGAGGTTCGTCCCTCTGTCCCACTTACATCAACTTTTCCTTCCTGGGTATCCAAAGATCTCAAGACCTTAATTTATCGTAAAAATAAAGCTCATGCTAAGTTTAAATCTACATTTGATCCTGCTGATTATAGAGTCTTTTCTCTACTCCGTGCAAAATGTAAATTCATGTCTAAAAAATGTCACAAAACGTTTGTTGAGCAGTCAGAAAATTCCTTATCCTTGAATCCCAAGAAATTCTGGGATTTTGTACGTAGGAATCGTTCTCACAACGCAGTTCCAAACATAGTTTCCTTCGATGGTGTCGATAGTTCTTGTATTCAGGAAAGTGTAAATCTATTTTCTAAACATTTTAGTTCTGTCTACTCTTCAAAATCATTTATTCCAAACCTCAAGCCTTTAAATTTACCATTTTTCGACTTACCAAACAACTGTTACTTCACCCCTAATGATGTTCTCCTCAAGCTTAACAGTCTGAAAAATGTGTTTTCTTTAGGACCCGATGGAATACCGGGGGATTTCCTCTACAGAATAAGGTATGTTATTTTCTGTCCTCTTTGGTCTCTATTTCGAAGATCCCTTGATGAAAGTACATTTCCTGACATGTGGAAAATCGGCTCTATTACTCCCATTTTAAAATCAGGCAACCCATCACTAGTCACAAATTATAGACCAATTTCAATTCTAGGACATATATCAAAAATTTTTGAGTCCTTAGTCCTTGACTCAATCCAGCCTTCGGTTAACATGATTTTAGCCAACGAACAGCACGGTTTTCGCCCAGGCAGATCTACGGTTACTTGTAACCTCAGCTTTTCCAATTACATACACGGTTCTTTTAAAGAAGGATCTCAAGTTGATGTTGTGTATACCGACTTTGCTAAGGCGTTTGATTCAGTTAATCATGAGGTTCTTATCTCTATACTTCGTGCTTCTGGTTTTGGTGATCCTATACTTTCTTGGTTTAACTCATTTTTATTAAATAGATCGCAATGGGTTAATATGTTCAATACAAAATCTGACATATTTTTATCTACTTCTGGTGTCCCCCAAGGTGGGCATCTATCGCCCCTTCTTTTCTCTTTGTTCGTTAACAGTGCTTGTACCTCCCTTAAACACAGCCAACTACTCTGTTTTGCTGATGACATGAAGTTTTTCCTTAAGATCTACTCGGTCGATGATTGTCTCAAACTCCAAGATGATCTTAATAGATTCTCTGCCTGGGCAGAAACTCTTGGTCATACATTAAATGTTAATAAATGCCGGTCAATGATATTCACCAGAAGTCGCTCTCCTATCACTTACTCCTACGTTTTGAATGGCTCTTGTTTAATTCCCGTTGATTCTAGCATTTGTGATCTTGGTTTTACATTTACTTCCTCTCTTTCTCCTCGTGCCCACATCGATAAAATTACTTGCAAAGCTCTCAAGGTTTTGGGTTTCATTAAAAGAATATCTTGTGAATTTAAACTCACCAGCTCTCTCAAATCCATCTATTGTGCACTTGTACGCCCAATCGTTGAATATGGCTCTATTGTATGGGATCCTCAAACCGCTGATGCCTGTTTTCAACTCGAACGTGTTCAGCGTAAATTCTTATGCTATATGAAGCATAAATTGAATGTTAACTGCCCCCCTCATGATTATACTCCTCTACTCCATCTCATCAACTTATCTTCCTTAGCTGACCGTCGTCGCTCCCATGCTCTTGCTTTTCTTAATAAAATCTTATCGGGATCTGTTGACTCCCCTTCACTCCTTGCTCTAATTAACTTTAAAGTTCCTGTTAAGTGCACCCGCAACACACATACTTTTTTTATTCCGCATTGTCCTACAAATTATTTGCAAAACGAGCCAATAAACCGTATGATGAAATTAGCCAATGAGGACCCGTCATTTCTTCCATAGTATTATACTATTATCTTTTATTTTGTTTTTATATATAACTCATGTAAGTATGCATCGATGTACCACACTTAAAATTAGTATGTAATTTCTGTCAACATCACACCATACATATCTGTATCATGGGCTCACGCCCGTTTATAATTAATAATAATAATAATAATAAACATTGATTTTTTATCCGCCTCCCATACTTGATCTTTTGTCGGGTTGGTCATATCGTTATAATCGACATCGTGTTGAAACGTGACCTTGTCCATTTCAGTTTTTGGTAAAGAACATCCGATAAATTTATTGTTCGCATCATATAACTTATTACCCGGCCCTGTATACGAACTGCCAGACCACGTGATACCACCGTTATCACACGCCGTCTCTTGATTATGAATTTTTTCATAGGTTACTGCATTTTTGCTTACAATAAGCATCGGCCATATAGCCCCTATAGGGGCGGCCGCTGTACATACGCGGCAAAAGTAATGGCACAGAGAGGAGGGGACCCGCGTATGTCGTCGTCGCTGTCGTCGTGGTCGAAATTATAGAATAATTTGAGCAAGCACCCAGTTCTTTTCCTCGCGCGATGACGTCATAAACGGGCGGCCATGTAAAATAAATTGCTCCACGTGGAGCCGTTATTGTGTGTTCGATTGATTGGTAAACATTAAGACGTATGAGTAAATATGCGTAAATTATATCATAAAATGAAACAACACTATAGATTCCTGTTGCGGTTCTCTAAAGTGTCTTGGATTCTTGACTATTAGTTAAAAAAACTATCTAAAACGTTTCTACTCGTTATATAACAGCTATAATACATATGTTTTACCGGTGTACAATTAGTACACACTAGATAGATTTATTAGGTATATATAGTTATTACAAAAGCCAAGGGATGATAACCATGTTACATTTTGTACCATTAATATGAATTGTAGAATGTAGGTGTTCAATTTTATTTTATGTTTGAATACATTTTATCATTTTTATCGGTAAATACTTACCTAAGTATAATATATTATTGTACCTAGATACGCTACCTAGTACCTATTTAAAATCAAATTAAAATGTAACTAAATGTAATATTATGAAAAAAACAATAAAACATTAACCAAAATATTAAAATATTAAGTAAAATTGTGTTCTTAATTGTAATATTCTAAATTTTAATAATTGATGTTATAAAAAAAATTAAGTATAACACTAAAAAAATATTAAAAACGGATAAGTTAGTTTGATAAGGTGGATAGCCACAATAATAAATTTGAGTAGTTCGCTAACTCGATAATTAGGTACTATTATTCGAGTGTTTGGAACGCATTCATTAATTTTTGCAGTTTTTCATAATTTCTGGTAAGTAATTTAAAAAAAAATGACCTATAAAACTAGTTTTTTTTTCAGTGTTTTCAAACTTAGGTAATATTATACCATAAACTTAATATACCTACACAATATACACAAATACAAAATATAAAACTAATTATAATTATTATTTACTTTTATTTCACAGAATCACATGTGTTTATGTAATGATAATAATCACAAACGAAAAATATTTTATAATTTTTAAATATTTTGCCAATCATACAAATTGATCCAATGAAGCGATAAAAATATCAAAAATGTGAGAAAGTCGATTCCAAAAAGACATTAAGACAAATTCAAGTCTGTTTTCAGAATTCTTATTGCTTCATTAGATCAATTGTTATGATTGGCAAAGGATCCGTCTAAAATCCTATATCGCGCGTGCATAAACAGAAAACGACAAAAACAGAAAATCACGGTATCGAATCCCCACATTATCTAGGCCATCATCTCATAAGCGTTATTATATTTTAATTTTAAAGCGAGTTATGATGTATTAACAATTTATAGTTTCAACATACTTATAACTCGCTTTAAAATAAAAATATAATAAAACACTTATGAGATGCCCTAGAAGCCCCTATGTAGAAATCATAGTGCCCTTATAGTTGACTATAGGTGACCTTTTCATACTTATATAATAATAATTTGATACACATTTTTCGAGTAAATGTGGTTAAATAATCATTTTTAATTTTCATAACCAATTAATATATTTATACTTTTTGTCTAATAATTGCTGTTGTCAATTAGTTTCATAACTTAGTATTTTTTTCTAAAACAAATATATTGTCATTGGTCAGTAACCTATATTGGCTATATTCAATATTTGCTGATATAATATTATTATAATATCTATTGCATATTTAGAAATCAGGCAAGTTAAAATCATGCTCAATTTCATTTCTCATGAAAGGTAATAAAGCCACTGTTTCAAGTAAATCTACATAGGGTTGTCAGTTAGCACCTAGGTATATAATTACGCCAGGCAGTTTTTACCCCCAACGTTAAAATTCATAGGTGGGTGAAAACTAAAAATCGCGCGTTATGTTAGGTGATTTTTACCTCCTCGGTAAAATTTATAGGTGGGTAAAAATCGTGAAACATAACAGGCGATTTTTACCTCCTCTGTAAAATTTATAAGTGGGTAAAAATCGTGAAACATAACAGGCGATTTTTACCTCCCTACGGTAAAATTTATAGGAGGGTAAAATTTATAGGGGGGTAAAAATCGCCTGTTACAATAATAACATAATAAATAAACTTTATTAAAATAATAATATAATATCTTAGAAGAAGAAATTAATATTTATTGTTTTTTAAAGAGACCACATATTTTTATAAGTATGTTCTTCATCGTTTACATTTCTTTTTGGACAACATACTTCGTCAGCTGATATGATAGCAATGATAACATTTCATTCGGAACACGGCTTAAGATAGTACTATCACACACCAGTATCTCAGTATCTGTGCCTTAAATAATATACGTCTTACGTCTTGTATATGTGATATTATAATTAATTAATAAAATAATATCAAAAATAATTTTGATATGAAAAATAGTATAATTTGTTATATAATTGACATCAATTGAAATCCACATTTTAATAAAAATTATTTCGGACATTAGTTTGTACTGTCCCCCCGACCAAGTGAAAATAAATAGTAGAGGAACGCAAAAAAAAAATAAAAATAGTAGGGGAGCTCCGTCCCCCTGCGCACCCCCCAATTCGAGCACTGCATGTATACTTAAAATAAAGAGCATATATGGGTGTGACTGTGCACTGGCTTGACCCAATAAACCTGGAAAGGTCCAGTAAAGCTCTTGCATGTAGACGTATGTTTGGCAGACATACATTTGAAAACATTGCTGAACTCCTAGATAAAATTCTAAATGAATTCAATTTGCAAAACAAGACTACACTGATCGTAACTGATAATGCTGCTAATTTTGTGAAAGCCTTTAGGTATGTACAATGAATAATAATAAAATACTGAAGATTAATGATAGAAGGTGATTTGCATGCTCACAGCATAATTGAAGTATTGCTTGGTGAATCACCCTGTATATAATAATAATGCATTGGTTATTGCAATTTGAAACCATTCAAATATTTTTTATTTAGAATTTTTAATGGAAATGATGATAACGATTTGAATATAAATGAAGAAGAAATTGTTACAAGCATTGAAATTTCTGATGTATTAGATGTGGACATGAACATGAATAGTTTGGAAAATTTTACTCTACCTCCACACCAACGATGTGCTGCTCATACTCTCAATCTTGTTGCTACAGTAGATAGTGTAGAGGCTCTTAATGATGCAAGTTATAAACGAATTAGTAGACGTGTTTTTGCCAAGTGTCAAGCGTTGTTTAATAAACAGAACCAGTCCACACAGTGCGCAGATCAAATAAAAGAGATTCTTGGTCGTTATCTCGTTGTTCCTAACGCCACTAGGTAAAATTATAAATACGTTATTAAATTTGTTTCTAATTTAATATTGTAATACTAATACACTACGGTTGTGTTCGGAGTAATACATATGTTTTGGTTTTTAGGTGGAACTCTTTCTATGATGCAATGAATGTTATAACTGATAATCATGATAATCTTAATGAAATTTGTGTCAAACTACAGTTGCCTATTTTTTCAAATACTCAAGAAGTTGGTTTTTTAATTGAATACTGCAAGGTAATACTCATATTATGTAATACTCAATTATATATTTAAATATTTTAAAGTGTTCAAATATAAAAAGTTGCTTAAATTAAAATCGATACTTCCCGGTTATGAAACCAGTTGCCCGAGCTTTGGATATTTTACAAGGAGAAAAAAAAATTTGCATTGGTTATTTATTACCTACCATTAGCGCAATAAATAATTCCTATGATGAGATGAAAAATCTTAAGTTTTGTCAACCTCTTGTTCTCAGCTTAAAGAAAGGACTCGCTAAACGGTATAACTAATCTTACAAAGTTACAAATTAATTATTTTTACTTTATTTTTTAGTATCAATTATCATACATGTTATGTTCTACCTTTTAGATTTCAAAGATACATGACTTGCGAAAACTGACAAATATCAGCTGTCTTAATTCCAAAATTTAAACTGAATTGGGCCAAACCTCATGACAAAATTAATATAAGACAGCGACTGATTGATTATTTGATCTCAGATAATGAAAAGGATGATAATACTGATAATAGTTTGTCACTACCCATCTCTAAAGATCAGATTACTGGTAGTGATTCGGAAGATGATTTTTTACAGTTTGGGGACACTGTAGAAACAGATTATTTTCCTAACAATAACATTCAAATGTTGGTGGATAACTATCTATCAAACACACTGTTAAAAAAACCTAATGATTTACCTTTACAATTGAAAAAAGCATACATAAGATTCAATACAGCGATACCCTTATCAGCTCCTATAGAAGGGCTGTTTAGTGCAGGAGGGCAATTAATGGAAAAAAGGAGAGGAAAAATGGCTGATAAAAATTTTGAAATGACCTTGTTACTGAAATATAATAAATATTTCAATATCATGTGATAAATCATGCTAATAAATTATAAAATGTATAATTATTAAAGGTTTTATAGTTTTTGTTTTATATTATATTTAAATATAAAGGAATTATGTTGTAAATTACATATTATGCGAGTTGCAATAATGTTTTTAATAAAATTAATAATTTTAAATTACAAATTGACAATTGTTATGTTTTGATGTTATATAACTTATATATATGAAGGTCATGTACTAAACTTCACGTATTATGACATTCAATTGCTATACGTTATAAAAAAAATGTATTTGTTAAATTAATAATTTGAGATGAGCATAGTTTAAGTTAATAAATAATAGAAAAGTAAAAGGGTATACAGTGTACATTATGATAAAAGTTCAATCAAATTGTTTTTATAATTTATAAATTAGAAAATAGGAAGACACATTCACTCTTTATTTGATTAACATAATAATTTTAAAAAATAGATCAACTTTTTTTTAACTAATTTAAGTTAATTTTTTTTTCTATATTAACTTTTAACTTATCGAGTTAAATTTATAATTTGTTAACTGTTAACTTTTAACTTATCGATCTTGTGTCGTCTTAACTTAACTTAACTTGAGTTAATTATTTTCATTAACTTGCCCACCTTTGCTTTTTGCAAATTGTTTTCTTTGTGATCTTATTCTGATAAAATAAGAGCTGCGCCAGGAATGGTACATATATACTACTTATAGTTACTATATATTGTTATTATGTCTATGATTAAGAAACCAAGAAAACCCCATGGCCTCAAGTCCATAATATTATACAATTCAATTCTATAATTTATGATAATATAATATTATGTACTATTTTACTAATTATTAATAGTATACAATATATATATATTATATATATATATAATAATATAATATTTGGTTGTCCATGCGTAGGTATGCGGGACAACAGCCAAGCGCAGCGGCTCGGCGTTGCCCGTGATAAATGAAATAATTCTAGTGGACTTATCCGCTGTCTTAAATTTAAACTACACCGTAGACATGATTTTAATACAATCATTTATCTATTGTTTTTACCATATATAAAATACTGGTTTAAAAATATTTTTTTTTTGTTTACAACATTATTATTATTATATTGTTCCGTACAAACGTATTGGGAATTAGTTTTGGGCGGCGCATTCAAAATGACGCCGGCAACTGGGCAGTCAAAAATTAACTATACATTACGTACATCGACTAATTTAGATAAAAAAGTAAAAAGTTCATAGTAAATTATTTAACTATAAATTTAATTTTACATAGAAAATTAGATACCTCAGTTGGTACTAACTTAGTATTTTTTTTATTTTTATGTTTAGTATAGGAAGACAACACATTTATAATAAAGACATAGAAAACGCCAATAATATAACTTATCTTAGTGAAGATTTTAAAAACATGTTCAATTCAATAGAAAAAAGGAGTAAAAATATAATACAAATTGAGTATATATTTGCTCTTTTAAGAGTTTGTTGTCAAAAACAATATGAAAAAATTGCATGTGTTAATGTAGCTAGTGTATGTTTTGATAGTAGTATTTCTAAGTATAAATGGGAAACACAAAGAAAATTTAGAATAACAGGATCAAGATGCTATTCATTGTACACATACACTGAAAATAAAAACCGTAATTGGCAGATAAAATCTAATAAATATTTTAGTAATGCAACATTCTCAAATAAATTTGTCAGACATGGGATTAAATATGATCCAATTGCAAAAACTTTATATTTAAATTCTTCTGAAAATTGTAAAATTTTCGAACCAGGTTTATATGTGAGCAACAAAAATCCTTAGTTAGGATATTCAGCTGATGGTGTTGTGTTTGAATGTAGTAAACCAATAAAACTTTTAGAAATAAAATGTCCATTTCTTGGGAAATCAGCTGGAATTAAAGAAGTGTTAAAAAAATGTAAATATATTTCAATTGTGAAAGGCATTTATACTTTGAAAAATCGTCACTCCTACTATGGATAAATACAATTGGGGATGTATTTATTTAATTTACCTTCAACTGATTTTTGTCTCTATTGTTCATTCGATAACAGTATGTTTGTAACTACAGTTGTAAAGGATGATAAGTTTATTTTTAAAATGTTAACTAATTTAAAAACGAATTATTTTAATAACATGTTACATAATATCTATTTGGAAATTAAATAAATGTTACATTATACGTTAAAATTAATTACAATATTATAATAAATACAAAAATTAATTAACATAAATTTCATTTTGAATAATTAGGAAACAAATTTATTATTGGCAAGTATTGGATGGCTTAAATTTACAATTGCACATATTTTTGTAAATGAAGTATCTAATCTAGAGAGTAGACTAGAGGGATATTTTTGGAAAACCTTAATAACTTTTATCCTCTGGTTTACTCTCTCTATATGAACTCTTGCACTAGCTATATCCACATTCATAAGTGATTCTTCTTTACTCAATTGTTTATTTCCTTTCAAAAAAGGTGGTCTGTAAAGTTTTATGTGCCTTTGAGCACAAATATTGTCAATAAGAAATCCCTTGTCACACATAATTGCATCTTCATTCTCTAATTTATCAATTAGTTTGCTGTCTTCAAATATAAATTTGTCTGATGTTCGGCCACCATATGCAGGAGTCATAAAAGATAAAATTCCACCAGGTGTTATGCCTGTCATAAATTTAGCTGTGTAAGTTGATTTATATTGTGAATATGTTAATATAGATCCAGTTAAATTTTTAGGTTTCATTAATGGAATTTCAATGCAGTCTATAACAATTCTAGTATCTGAGAACTTTCTGAAGCATGTTGGAATATTGCATTTTATTTCAGTTCTAGATGGCCAAGGAATCATTGGTTTCAAAATAAGTGATAAAATATCAATAGTATTTAATATAATTCGTTTGCATTTATCATTAGAACAATCAAAGAATATAGCTAAAACCGAATATGACATGTTTTGTTTCAATTTCATAAATGTCATTACAATTCTTTCTTTAAGGGAAAGAATATTTTGATTACGACTGGAAACTAGATTTGTAAGTTGCATACTTTCAATTAAGCTATCAAGAAGTTGATAAGAGGAAATACCTGTTAATGCACTTAGTTTTTGCTCAGTGCCCATTAAAGTTAAAATGTTCAGTTTTATGTCACCACTAGTAACTTGGACAGACACATCACTAGTTGTTGGTAGATCAAGATGTTCATCCATTGGAGTATTTAGTAAAGTTTTATTAATAATATTTATATTATCATTTTCACAATCTTCAAATGTTAATTGACAATTTGCTTTTTTTTCCAACCTTAAAAGTCTTGAATTATTTTGTTGTTTCTCTTTAGAGCTGATTACTTTGCATGTAGATAGTGTTGGCAGATTACATGTAGGAACTGCAGTTTTTTTTAAATACCGTTTTGTTGAATGTGTATCTAAACAAATATACATATGTATTTTAACATTATAATTATTTATTATAAGTACTTAGTTGCTTATTTTTAAATAATTTTTACTAACCTGGTAATATGTAGTCTTCACGGTTGAAATGTAATGAACACACCATCATATACTTAGTTAATTTCTTCTTATTACTGTATTATATATATATATTTTCTGTATTCGGTCGCTCTCATAGCACCTCCCCCTTGTTTTCTGCGTTGTCTCAATACAACACGGAAACACCGTCGGTACATGATTATTATTATTTTATTACTGTTACCATTTTTTTGTATTGTCTCGACGGCATCAGTGCTCATTAAATTTTCGTAATCGTTATAATTATAAATAGGTAATCTATACAAAGGATCACCAATGATGAATTCTTTGTACATTTCCCAATTATT